>BCIL01000013.1:0-168694 GCA_001599955.1 Cystobasidium pallidum
GTGCGGTTGTCTACCTTGTTACACACATATATACATACATATTTCTACATCCATTCATACGACAATGTCCGTGCTATATGCAACCAGTTTGACACAGCTGGATCTGGCCCCAGATGATGTGACCTGTACGATGGGTGTCGCGCGAATAGGCGATGGTCCGAAGAAGATGCACGGAAGTACGGACGACGGACAATGACCTGACTTACTTATTCAAAGCTCAATGCATCATGACTGGACTGAGCGCGGTGACATGCGACTGGCTTCGCGATGTTTTCCATGCGATGAATGGGAAATCCATCTGACTGACCGTCGACTGACCCGCCAACCGACCCGCCCACTATAACAAAGCGGATCAGTTGCGACGTGTAGGCGATACATCTGTTTGGTCTGATTGCTAGTATGCACTCCTTACATTGCTCTGTGAAGGGCCTGGGATTGCGAACATTCTTCATCCGCGAAGACAGCAGGAAGCCTTCCGGCTAGAAGGGGATCGCACTGCCGCGCATTCAGGGATTGCGAAGCGGGTTAACGGGAGGCTTTGCGCGGAACAATTAACACGTCGTACTGACCTCGCTAAAAGGAGCACGTCTATCCATCTCTTCTACATACCACTCGAACAGCACACAACCAGCCATAAAGCACACAACTCCTCACAGAACCCAAACACCCATCCCTAGTCATTAATCACCAGTCGCTAAGCGTTGACCGCCAGCAATTGGTCGATCATCACCCGCTCCCCTGCAACAACCAATAACCACTTCCAGTCACAAGTCACAAGTGACAGCTCACCAGTAGCCACAAGCGAATCATGAGCTTCCCGTGGCAGAATGATTCGGCGGAGCTAGAGGGTATGTACAGGCGTAGTTCAGTCGAGCTAGGATTCCGCACAGAATTACAGCTGACATGTCCCATAACTCCATCCTTGCATCATACAGCTATGGAAGAGATGCCAGGCGGCATTCTGGACTCGACACCGTCGCCCACACCCTCTCCCGCTTCCACACGCGCATCATCTCCCACTCCCACTCCCTCTCCTGAACCTGAAGTTGCGACCCGCCCTCGTGTGAATGTGCAGGCGCCCAGACTCCTGCCACTAGCGCGACCTTGGTTCATGCCGCCGATTGAAGCACAAGCAAAGGACCACATTGCCGGTCATTCGGACAGCGCACAAGCGGGAGAAGCATCCACTTCCAAAACCCAGCCAAGAAATGGTCTAAATACCATTGCGGTCACCGCAGACAAGATCCAACCTGGACCATCTATTGAAAAGAGGTCTTTATCCCCAAGCCCCTCGAATGTCGGTTCAGGCAAGCGGCCATGCAGACCGGCTGCAACACTCGCCTCCGCAAGCGGGCTCCAAGGCCAGTCTGGCCAACCACAAGCAACAGCTTCCCTGAAAGCCCATGGCAGCGGAGTCTCATATGGCAGATCAGGAAAGCAACCAGTTCCATCTAGCTCAGCTCGCGCCTCCTCAAGCCAACCATCCAGCCAGGCAGGTAGAACACAGATTGCAAGCTCTTCAGCGTCTCGGATCAATAGCCCATTAGAAGCGGCACCAGGAAAACCAGGGCAAGCTAGCAAGATGCAGGGAGGACCCCCATTCAAGGCTCCAGCAGCCCCGTTGCAGCAGTCAATCGCATCGCAGGCCGAAAAGTCCTCTGAATCGGCATCCCTTGGTATTTCCGAGGTTGCATTAGGGAAGCGTCCCCGCCCATCCACCTCCATGCCTGTCTCTCTAGGTCACATTCGAGAGTTCTCTAGTACATCTCGAGCCGGAAGCCTATCGACACCGGCTGGCAGTAGTAGCTCGAAAGTCACATTGGGCAAGCGACCTCAACAATCTGCCACATTCTCAACCACTGCAAACAAGCCGCCTGGGGAATCTGTTGGACCGATTCGGGAGGCTTCAACGATTTCTCCAACCGCAGGTCTATCTGAAGTTGCACTGGGAAAGCAACGATGTAGATCTCCAGATATTCCCATCGCCGAAAGTCAGCAGGCCGGTCAGTCCGGCACAAGAAAAGCGGGAGATGCCACGAAGACGACCATCCCATTCATCTACGAATCTGCTAAGCCGGGAAGGGAAAGTTCGACCAAGCCCCGAGGCCCCGCTCTATCCGAAGTTGCATTGGGGAAGCAACGATGCATATCCCCGGATAACCCCATCTTCGAAGGCCAGCAGCCCTCCCAGTCCAGTGCAAGAGAAACGGGCAGTGCGTCGACGATGGCAGAAGTCCCTTTAAAGGCCGCAACTGCACCTATCTACAAGTCGAAATGGGCGAGCCCGTCCGGCTACGCGTCAAAGTGGGCGAGCGCTGCCCGATACACATCGAAGTGGGCAAGCGCTCAGCCTGGAGGCGTTCCAAATGGCGCTGAGCAAGGCGGAGGGGAGGACGATTTCGATGCCTTCCATCAAGATGTTGAGGAAGACTTCGATGCCCGCGGGGAAGATATTGAGGAGGACTTCATTGCCTTCGAGGAAGATGATGAGGAGGAGTTCGAAGCCTTCGATGAGGATATTCAGGAGGAAGACATCGATGGCGGGGAAATGCCAATCGATGAGGAATATATGGATGAAGATGAGGACGAAGACGAAGATGACGCTATGTCAGTCAATGAAGAGGAGCCGCAGCCAGACAATGATGACGACGGAATGTCTGTAGACGAAGACGAGAGAGCGGAGGAGGCTGAGGATGTGGACATGCTAGTGGACGACCCTGAAGACGAGGATGTCGACATGCAGGTCGACCCAGAGCCAGCTTCTGCGGCGCCGCAAGATCCGCCAGTCCCACCGCAGCCTTCCAGTTTCCACTACTCCTTCAATACCCCGCCAGCTCCACAGCAACAGGAAGCGCCTGTCCCAGACCCCCGACCGTTCTTCGAATACTTTGCATCTCATCCGCATCCACCTTTCTTTACGGAATCGAGACGAGAAGAAAGATATCCTCGACCATGGCAATCGAAGCCAGCTCCTACCTGGACACAACGCCCCCGTTCCTATAAGTATGGACTGCAGCCATACACACGATGCGCGTCATACGTGCCATATAACCCCCCATCACGGCCTTTCCAGCCCTCTCGCTTTACACCTTCAAGGAGCTACGCCAAATCTTCTCCGCCCCCCGTCTCAACGCACTTCTACCCTTTCCAGAATCAGTTTCCGACGCCCTCGTACACATCTGCGCACTTCGAATATCATAAGCCACAGGTCTATTCGGATCATCGTTTTGACATTCGCTACGCTAGACAGGGAGAGCTTTGGGAGACCCGGCAATATACAGACGAATACCAACCCAGGCAAGGTTTCGCTCAAGCCTTCGTAGCAATGGTCAGACGCTTACTAAAGCGACGTGAAGGAAGAGATGACGATATTCAAGATACAAACGAAAAGTCCGCCAAGTACGCAGAACACGAAGATCGGAGATCCGAAGAGGATACGGGAGGAAACGATCAAGAGGAAGAGGGCGAGAACGAGGATGACGAGGATGATGAACTAAGAGTGGAGATAATCGGTGCATACAAACCGGACTCAAAGCAAGCACGTCACGCATCCAATGCTCGCCAGGACCGACAGCATGCAGGAATGGTTGCGAACTTGGCAAAAAAGACGGGTCAGCTCATACAAGAAAACAAATGGATCGCGCTTCCTGCAATCGGTCTTGCTGTCTATAATATCGCTCCGACGCTTGTCAAATTGTTAACCTCCATATAGTCGAATCTATACGTTGCTTGTCTTCAGGCATCCATAGTAGGTGATATCGTGCTTTTCATTGCGTTTCGTTTCCTGATTACCTCTTCTGTGATACAAACCTCAATGGAATCGCTTAGCTATCATGGAGGAAACTAATCGGCCCACATATTTATCATCCAAACTCTGGTCGAAGAGAGTATACGAGACCCTCTTCCTTTCGCCTCCGAGTACGATGGAAAGCATCAATGCTCATGCTGAAAGACAAAGATAGATGCAAGAGCACGTTGTGATTGAACAAGGTCATCCTGATTGAAGTGGTACGATAGGAGAAGCGGTGAGGCACAAGCAGGCCGAAGCTGAATGAAGAGATGAACTCTCTCACAATCAGCATGATAAGCATGGACTCGGAAATCACGGAACTCCATCCGACATTACAAGAAGTCTTTGCGCTGATGTGTAATGGAACCCTCTAATCGTCGGGATTGTCTGGTCAATGGAGTATGGTGGGTTTCGCTGCTTCATTCCGAAGGTTCAGTCAGACAGCAGCTTGGCTGACTTCTACAACATGAGCAGGAATGACGTCCACGATGTCGAACGGACAAGATTTAGGGGAGCAGTCTGCGTATGCTCATATGCTACTATCTGATTTGAAGGAGGAAATTATCATGCAGGTTCATCCAGATAGTAGCTTCCTGGTTCTCGTCCAAGCTACCGACTAGGGCTTTCTAGCCAGCTGCTACAGTGCGTCAACCTTCGCGAGCTACACTACTGCGCTCTTCCCTTAGCCCATCATCTCCCATCCGTCTGTCCTCTAGCAGCCTTTCGCATTGCGGAACGATTGGGACGGGAACAAAAACGGGAGTCTCGTCAATTGTCGCAAGGGACCTCATCTCTGCATGAATACAGACAATCATCACCGCAACTGTGCACAGCAGCCATAAATACTATACGCACCGTATTAGATGCTCCGTTCGCTTGCAATCGGCAGCTTCAAGGATTGGATCCTATCATCTTCGCCTTGCCAGGTATCTCGACCTTCTGTCAGCTTTTCCAGGAACATTGTCGAACACTCTCGCGCTCACATATGCCCTTCAAACGCCATGATCTTGAGATCCATTGAAATCTACTTCATCCAACAGTAGGCCTGTATCAAGAGAGACAGCCGTCGTAGAGATTCAACCCTGCTTAAAGAAAGCGTACAACCCAGGCAAGGACGTACCGACGCCCAGAGAGCAATCATCAAGCGGGCGAAACAGCCAAGTGCAGGGCTATACGAAGGCGCTTCTTGTAGAAAAAATGGTTTTCTCGATAAAGATATGCCGGGGATATATGAAGCGTGTCGTGTGCGAAGAAGAAGGGTATGAGTAGCAGGAGGAAGTGGAGATCGAAAATGACAACGAGGATAAGGACCTGCATGAATCATTGAAGTCCATTAGTCGAGGCACACAAGCGACTCACAGAGCTCGTCAAGCAGGCCATCCACGGCTCGACGACAACTGGAAGGAGTGCATCGAAGCTTGGCATCAACAAACATCTGAGTCATGATTCGAAACCAAAGGCTCGCTCACCCTGCAACTGGTCTTGCTGTCTATTCCTGCACTCCGACACCCATCGGTCTATCCTCCACCAGATGTTGCTATCTATCTATATATATACCTATCCTTTAGTTTCTTCAGCCCGCTGAATTTCCCTTTTCTGACTATTTCTAGATCACAGAACCTCGATGGAATCTCTGAGCTAGCCTGGAGAAGCTAGTCGACAGGCCTACCTTCTCACTTTCGCTTGTCGAAACAGAATGTATTGGATCCTTCTTCCTTTCACCGCCGAGCACGATGGAAAGAGCAATGCTGGGTTGGGGGAATGAGGACGACAGGAAGGAGCAAGTCTTGGGAGAAACAGTGCCGTGACGGCCGAAGTGAGGTGAAGGGGAATGAGGGGGGACTGACGAGTCGATGCTGCCGGGGCGAGGTGGTTATGTCGGCTTGGGAGCAGGTATTAGCATGGATTGGCCTTCAAGACAACAAGACCGAAACACCAAGACACTAAGACACAAGTCACAAGATGACAGGCCCACGTACTAGGACCTCTCAACCGTTGCCCGATTGGCAATGATTGGCAGACTTTTGTGAGCTGCTATTTCCCCTAGTTATAGCCAGCGAGCAGCTTGGCTAACGTCTAGCTTCGTTTTCACWTCCCACGCCGAGTCGTGGTCCAGCCACAGACACGTGTGGTTGGGTCACGACTCGAGTCTCAGCTCCGCCTATCTGGCTTGGATTGCTCCCTGGCTCTTTCTGGACTCGCTAATCCACAAGAACGCCTCAAAGCGAAGATCTGCCATCCTGCCATCCTGCTCAGCCCAAAGACATGATACCTCGTTCCGGTAAAGCTCAAAGGGCCGCAGTTACCTCTACTCCTTTGCTTCCTTCCGCTTGACATAGGCTGACCTCTTGAGACGAGATTACGCTCCGTGCATTACTGTTTGAATCGTTCTTCTCTCCCATGCATAACTCTACACTCCTACTTTCCATCAACTTGGACGGGGTCTGGAAAAGGTGACATACACGATGTCGAGATACTTGAAGGTAGTGGGTTATGGTCCTGTTCGTCTAGTGGATACTGGGTGGAGGGACTACTGAACTCCGCAGCGAGAGACCATTGGGGCGTATGGATCTCCAAGAGACGGAAATCTGGATCAGACGCGGTGCTATCATCTTTGCGTACCTAACCGGCGTAGTCTATATACGTCTGTTGGGGTTCAATCTTCGATTTAGTTCTAGTTTTGCTTTGGTTCTAGTTTTATAGATCTATCGGGCTTGGATTTGTCTTCATCTGAATCTACTGGGTGTACGAAGTGGAATCAAGGAGCAGGTCTCTATGATCTTGGCGTATGTTATTGCTTTGGACGGATCCCGTTTGAAGCCACGGCTCTCTGAGAAAGACAGCTATGCTTCAAGTTACTATCTTTCGAGTTGCTATAACGCTTTCCCTTCGCTCTCGTTTGACACTCGTTTAACGAGCAAGATGCACCAGAAGGGCCAAGTTCGACTGTCTGAGCTTGTTACGAAGTGCCTAATGGTAATATACCGTCTACTTATAACGCTATTAAGCTTCTTGATGCTTCAACGGCTTGCCGGATTAGTGCGAGCAAACGCGCACATGACGCAATCCCCGTTTCTGAACTCATATACGGTCTTGAGCGATTGCCGGTGAGCTGTGATTGTCTCCTATGATGGGGTCCGCTCTTTTTCAAAGGATGAAGGATGCGAACACCATCTACATACTTCCTTAATTCAGTGGTATTCCTCTGGTTTCGCAGGATCATGCATTGCAAGCTTATGCCCCAATGATTCCCTATAGCACAGTGGAATATGTAACAGGCTAACCTCACTAGCCTCACATGGCCTGCTTGACCTAGCTCAGTCATGGGGTCCTAGTAACATGATCGAGCGGATAAGGAAGCTGGCCATTAGTAGAACAACGCGCGTGTCTCGAGAGATACCCTGGAGCATTGGATGACTTATGTCTGTCTGAAGGCAACTGGCATGCTCGCCGGAAAGCAGAAAGTGCCGTACGGCAATATTGCGGTAGATACATAGTCCAGAAGGGTCACCTGGTAGGACCTAAGTGCTCTAACATTGACCAGCTCCACCCGGGAGAAGTATCGCACCTACTTGTAATTGAGCATGCTATAAGCATACATGGGAACGAGAAGAGGGGAATAGTTGGTCGCATCGAATGATTCTAAAGTTCCGCATTGGTCGATCGGAAAGGAAGGTTTCCTTCGAGGAAGGGTCTTCCAGACGCATTTCGATGAACAGTCCAGCTTTCGAAATAGATTATGATACATAGGCAGAAGGTATTGACAAGCGAGCCTTCTTTTAAGCTTGAAAAATTCGTGCCATCATGTTGAGCGAAGTTCAAGGGAAGCTGCGCTACATTCTTGTGCGCTTTTGAAGCAGGAGTTGCTGTTTGATGTAACTAATAAGTGGGTGTAGCAAAACCAATCTGAAAATTGCCAGCATCGAAGACCTGAGCAACACGGGGAAAATACAGATTAGTTTTGTCCGTGCTACTTCCAGGACAAGTTTGCAGGTTCCGGGATTGTGAAAGACCGGCGAGTTTAGTTAACTCACCGTGTAGTGATTCTTTAAGAAAGTCAATCCCAAGACCCAATACCCAGAAGTATTTCCATCCATAATAGCACCAACGCATTGATCGCTCAAAGCATTGACTTGACCGAAATTGAGATCGTCATTGCTTATATAGAATGGTTCTGAGTGACCGGTGAAGGTGAAGCTTGCGTTTGGTTGCGAAGCGCATGGGTATGCCCAGTAACCTCCTGCTTGGTCGTATGCTGCTCCAGGAACACTGTACAGCAACGTAACGTTCATGCAATGCGCAGCAAGCAAAGTGTCAGGTCTGCAAATGATTTGTTCCTTCGCAATCAGACATGCTTATAATTTGCCGACTTACGTGCTCCAGAACTTCTCGACCTCGTCTCTAGGACCGGCAATCAAAGTCGATCCCGTGTCAATAACCGCTTCTCTGATGTAATTCTCAGGCGGCGTGACTGCGGCTTGACCAGCTACATTGATTGATGCGATTTGAAGTTGCCAGTACCATCTTGTGGTTGAGACGGGGATATAGGTGATATCGCCTTTGTACTTGGTATCATCTAGAGCAGAACAAACGGTATATACGAAGCAGGATCACGGACCAAGGATAACCGTTAGACTCGTTACTTTTGGGCATGTAGATCTACAGTCGATTGCATGGCCCTAATGAACTTACCAATACCACCTAGCATCAAGCTCGATTGACCTTCTTGACCATCGCTAGCACGGCCAAAAGCAGTCGAGAACACAGCACGTTCAACGGCCCGCTGTTCCACCAGAGTCTGATAGGGGAAATGGAGACCTTCAGTCTCGTTTCCAGTAACAAAGCGTTGATTCCGATGCGATAACAGAATGGTCCGGACTCACCTGGAAGAAAGGCTTCTCTCCAATCTTGGAGTTAGTCAAGAAGCCCAGGCCGATAACACCGCTTGCACTGCATTGAGCCGAAATCATATAGCACACAAGTACTGATCAGCCATCTGTCTGATGCCACAAAGGAACACCTCATGGTCCAGACAGATACTCACGGTTGGCTTGTCCAGTCGCTGCTCATTTGATCAGCGACTGCAAAAGCTTGGTTGTGAGCCGTCAATCCAGCGACTGAAATCTCTTCGGTGTATACGTCGCCGGACCTAGCAATGGTTTCGAAGAGGGGAGGACAACCTCAATAGCATCAGTGATGTCTTATTTAGCACCGGTAGCTTCTTCTGAGGGCAAGGCAGCCCGAATCTGGCACAGGAAGCCATGCGATGTATACGAAGAAAAGAACAGACAATGACTCACGTTGCACCTATACTATAATTAATTGAGAATTCTCGCTGTAGATCCTTGCCCGAGCTAGATGCTGCAGGGTCAAAAGTAGGAGCAGTAGAGCAGTTGCTGCATTTTGGCGACTGGACCCAAGTATCGGATGAACCTGTATCTAGAACTAATTGGAATGACTGTGCTGGCGTGCCGATGCTGGAAAGATATATACGAGGTGAGCATACCGTATCGCAACATATGCAGTCCCGGTTGCAGCCCTGTTCTCTTTGGTATATCATGTGGACGTACTTTACTGAAGCCATATACTGTTTACGAAGGTGGACGTCTTTCAGCATCCTCTCATTGCAAAGAGACTAGCCTCAAACAGCCCCCAAGCCGCTCGCACGCGAACGTGTGCACGTGCATGCGGAGAGGACTTTGATGGGGGAGCGGAGAAAAAGCTTGACTCACTTGTATATCCTCTCTCGCGACGATTTCATCAACAAGGGGCGTCTTTGCAGGAGATTGCCCGATATTTGCAAGCGGCTGTCTTGTCCTAGCGAGGGCGGGTGGTGGCGGATCTCCAGCTGAAGCGTTCGCGTTATCACTGGCATTTTGTCTCTTCTTGAGCTTTGCAAAGCGTGTTCTGTCGTCGTTGTTGTTTAGAGGCCTGCGCCCTGTACTGGCACGCTTAATAGCTTCATTGTCGGAGGTCAACTGCGAGGGAGGGGAAGACGGAGAGGACGCAGAAGGTGGTTGATTATCTTTTTGACTCCACTTTGAGGATATGCGGTCCTGAATGATGTGGTAGTGGGTGAGGTCCGCCAGACGAGCTTCCAGCAAAGGAAGGGTGCCGCTAGCTAGAGAATGATCCAGCTTGAGACTTGCTTTCAGGTTGACGATGTTGTCACCCCATCCTGGCGAGCGTCTGCCTGCGGTATGTAGAGGAATGCTGATGGGTGCGATAACGCCGTGGCGATCGGCGTTATTGCTTACGCTGATGCCTGCATGAGCGTGAGTGGGGAGGACGAGGGAGAAGAGGGCGAGGGAGACGATGGTGATGCTAAGGAGTGTGGATTGTGACTGTGGTGTTACCGATGGGGCCAGCATCGCGGGATACAAATCAGTCTGCGTGTGTGTCTGTTCTATTCTCAGAGAGCGCTGAGAAGCCAGTCCAAAGAGCGTGCAGTCAAACCAGCGATGCGAGGCAGTGGTGGATGCGCGTTGGTGGTGTAGAGCAGACCAGGACGGCACCGCAGCAGGCTGTTTACTCGCGGTCCCTCCCATTGTGCCGCACCATACATTCGTGCTACGGCACTCTAATCCTTTAGCGACGAGGACTTTGCCACATCGACATGACCCCCGATGGCCTTTGAGGCATGCTTTAGCAGCATGGATGGATGAGCATCTCAACCGTGGATGGCACGGTGGCCGGCATTTGGGCGTGTCGTAGAGGCCACTCGAGTAATGTAGCCTGTCCTGCCAGCATCATAGACCGTTCCATCCATGCACAGCTGCCTGCTACCACAACGGCCTGCGCGTCTATTTCTCATATAACGGAGACTCTTGTACCAGGATTGTAGTGTACAACCGGCAACGATTACAACACATCCACAAGCGCACAATCACATCGCTTTCCACCGCCTACACCGGCACCTCTTCCTGCGAGGTAGACGCGTTCTGTCCACTCGCTGCAACTCGCATGTGCAGCTTCGAGACCTCTTCCTCGTCCCCTGCTCGTTCCGCCTTGTCCAGGCGCTGGGCGAGCTGTGTTGCAACGATGATGCGATCCAGCACAGGCGAGAATGCAGACGTCATGTCAGCCTATGCAGGGACAGTCGATGGACGACGCTAATGCACCTCCTGCTGCGTAGGAGGAACCAGGGCAAGCTACACCATGCGGCAAAGCATTGAGTTGAAATGTATAAGTCAATCTGCCGATCATCCTCCATTGACAACCCACCTTCTCTCCCAGATGATGGAGCTTCTCCTTGAAAGTACTGCCCCCACTGCCGTTGCTGTTGCTGCTAGCCTGTACTGGCTCTGCCAGAGGTGCTCGTTCTGCCAAGACCATGTCGAGTGCCTAGATATCTGGGTTGCGCGATGGGAGACGTCCCAAATGGTTCGGCTTCATCACAGGAGGGTGAAGTAAACAAATATCATACACATAGTGCACTACAAAAAGCAAAACGGCATCGAGGGCCAGGGGAACCTAAAAATCTGCTTAACAGTGATCCGGACAGATAACTGACCAACCCTTCCTCCTCAAATGCAAGCCAGGAAAAGAATGTTTCACTAACGTTCCTTCGCAAAACCTGGAAAAATAACTAATACCCTTTTTACAACACTTCATTCATCCAATAATGAGGCGCGTACTTGTCTGGAATATAACAAAAGCTCATTTACTCCCTGTCGCGGGTCCTTCCCTATTCGGAACCGAGGAAAGCATTCCACAGCTATACCTTTCGACTATCGCGGGACGAGGTGCAGGGACTGAATATAGATACATTTACGACAGAGATGAAATTCGTACTGATTCAGAACGGTTTCGTTAAGGCTCGCGACTTCTATTCCTCAAAGGACGGAACCTGAAGGCCGAGCTTTACTACTAGGCGATGATGTTAAGTGATCTTGTATGTAGTTAACGGATAATCTTCGAAGACTGCTTCGGGACCTATTGACCTTTGTTTCTAGATGGTTTGCTAAGATGATGCCGTGGCGCATGCCATGAGTTCTGCTTCTCTTCATTTCTTGCTGTTCTTAGCTAGCCAAATGCTATGTTGGTCAAACAAGGAGGAAACGGATTAGCGAATGGTACAAACATAGCTGTCAATCTTTTCTCCAATCTCTAGAACGAACGGAGACACCGTAGCAGTGCGTAGAATTGGGAGTGGAACACCAAAGAAGAAATCGTATACTCACTTCATGAATCTAGATACCAAGAAAGGATAAGTAGTAACAGCTCTAGCCGGTGCTCCGTGAATGAGTTGCATTTCCAGATTGCTGGAATTTTTCAAAGCTGCTTTCCATAAATCACAGGCCTCTTCTGGTGATTCTGTTTGATTTCTGCTTCCTCTGACGAGCAGCTGTAGTTTGGGGGAAATGTAGATCAAATACTTAGTAAAGGTACAGAAACCTATGGCGTTTGGTTCTCTTTTAATAGACTGACAACTGGTTGGGTTATACGCTCGAGACCTTCGATAATTCCCATGTTGAGATGCATCCCGAAAACTTCCTTCGCCCACTCAGGCGGGCATCTCCCTCTTTGTCTGTCAAGCTGCTCGACACGCGATAGCGGTATTAGCAGAGTATGAGAACTCATTAAGAGTCAATCAGATCTCCACGGGGTAAAATGGAACTCACCCTATCCATCTCAAACTCCGCCTGCTCCTCATTCAAGCATTGACCGAATGTATAATTGATATAAGCATGTAAAGCATCGCTTTCTACTATTCTTCCTGGTTGATTCTTATTGATTTCGCCAGCTTGAACTTTCAAGTTGCTTTCCAAGAATAAATCTCTTAATTCTGTGAATACTGATTTCACTTCTGGTCCTTCTCCCTTGTAGAATCCCGGTGAGATCAACATTAGACTTGAAACCAGGTCTGGTCGAATGATTGCTAGATGTAAAGCAGGCCTGCATCCAGCGACTGAGTCAGAGAACGAACACGATGAATCCATACATCAGTATCAGTATGTAACGGAGGAGCGGAATGCTTCGCCCGACACAAGGTGCGGGTAAGAAGGCTAAAGTAAACTCACAAGTCTCGCCAACCACGTGACAGTTACGCATTCCCAGCATATCGAAAGCCATTGCTAATTCTTCGGCATAGTGCTGTAGAATAGGAAATGATGGAAAGCAAGAAGGCCAGGTATGAGTATATAAAGCCTTCACCTTGTACAACAATGCCATTTAACTTACCCCGTATGAATAGCCAGCCACAGGTGGTCCATGGCTCTGTCCGCTGATTAACATAACAACGTATACAGTCGATTAGCAACTCTCCACGATTCGACACTCCTGACCCCGAAGGGTAGGGAAGCCTGACACGCACTGATATTTGGCTGCATAGTGTACAAGCGTTGCCCAGCATGCATGGAGGAGGAGCAGAATTCGATCACGTCAGCTTTGGTGCGAGCAAAGTCCGGGAAGACAAGCGGTGCTTGGACGGAAGACAGGCGCTGACAGCAGGGCTGATCTGACAAACAGTGACATGGCGTTGTGTATGATGCTGGTGTATCGTACCAGCTCAAGATAGGGTAGAACGACAGACTCACCATCGAAAGTAACGAGATTATATAGCTGGTTCAAACGCGGGTCTACCATCTGTGGATCCCATGCCGATGCATTCGTGCATAATGCATGCAGAAAGACAACTGTCCGCTTCGATGGATCGAGGTTGCGTACGCGCTGCCCACCTCGGCTAATATAGTAGCACAGCTGCAGACCAGTTGGGAGTTGTATTATAGGCATCTTGATGGCTTGAGTAGCGGGTCTGACAGTTTCACGAGACTAAACCAGTTTGACACGATGCCCGATTCGAAGCGGTACCAAGCAGAGTTGGGAGAAGCCAGACGTGTGCCTGCTAACGGGTTACTACAGCGGCGAGTTGCCCGTGCTGGCAGGTCGTCTAAGTTGCGAGACCCCCGCTTGGACGGTGACCAGCAGGAAAGAAACCCCCTGTCTGGACGGGTGATGTTGACGAGACTGCGATGTGGGAAGGGCCTGGTCGATGTCCAAGAAGAGGCCGAGAGTTTACGCATCGGTGCCTGAGGGTCGTTCGCGTGCTGCACACGCGACAAGCTTTTGTGGTGGAAGCGGCTCTGGTATATTCGGGGAGCTTACCTGAGAAGATGGGTCATTGTAAATTGTGACCAGCTGCGATGCGGAAAATCAGGAAGAGACAGTCATTCTTCAGGTCTTCATTGCTGCAAGTTCCTACTTCCTCTGCTCTTTCATCAGGATTTGGAACACGCTTTGGACCCTTTCTCCCTTGGTTGTCGGCTCGAGCTCATGTTCGGGTGGAAGAGGTGGGCCGTGCGTAGGGGAGCGCGGGGCTAGAAACTGGGGGTCGAGGAGAAGTCGGACTACCGTAGCTGGTCCACTAGCTTGACGCGATCAGTCTATGATACTCGTCAGTGGGTGATAGGGAAGTGGCGGCTGGGACACCTCGTGCTCAAGGAATAGGGAGCCCGGCAAGCGGAGAGCCTGAAGCCGATCACGCATGCTAGAGGGTCGTCTCTACAAAGAATTCAAAAGATGAGCGATGTATAAGATGATGTTATTGCGATAAAGATAAGACTAAAAGGAAACGTTATTGGTGCAGCATCGGCATATTTGAAGCAGAAAACAAAACGCATCCGTCGATGCTTCCCACACAGACGGTGCAAAATACGACTAGCAGCCTGAAACTCTCACATATCATCAAGATTAACAACTTTACGGTCATTTTTAGTTTTAACAGGCGTTTTGTCAGTCTCTCCTTCGAAGATACGCTGGAATTGTATCAGGCACAATGTTGTCAGTACCACGTATAGGTCTAATTGCGTTGACGCGAATGAAGGTAGCTCACTTTGCCATAGACCCGAAGATTATCAATAACCAGATTGAAGCCAACGCGTTTGTTACCACGCTCAACCGTGTGAATCTACCTTGCAGTTCAGTGACGGAGCTTGTTAAAACATTCACCTTATGACACACCAACATACCTCTAGAATGACGGTTTGTTCGTATACAATGTTGCTAACAAGGCCAATCTCTGACCAATTAGTGGCAGCACTGTCACTTTTAAGCACGAGTTCAACAAGCGGCTCGGCATTCCATTTGTACTCGGGAACCATAGCGTTGAGATTGTAAAAGTCTTCAACGGGTACGTGCCCAGCCTGCGTAGCCATTAACTTCGTTTCAAACTGTTGGTTGATAACGCACTCACGTCATAAGTCTAACTCTTGGGGATGAATAAATGTCTGACTGTTTCGAAAAGAAAGGTCCTCCCAGTGCAGGCTTGACATAGGTGTAGCCCTTGAAGTGATCCGTACAGAACTTACCCAGCCTATTAACAACATCTCGAAGAGCCTGTTCATCGAAAACTTTGGGACCATTAATGAAAAACCCTGATCAAGTATAGGGCAAGTCCAGCAACGAGCACAAGCTGCTCCGGTCATTTTGTCCAGTGGGTCAAAGTTGTAGAGCAAAATGTTTCATGCAATTTGATACCAAAAGCGTGATGACCATGGGCCAAACTTTTGCGAGCGCAGCACTTTGAAGGTCCTAAACCCTAATCAAGTATAGGGCAAGTCCAGCAATGAGCACAAGTTGTCCTATGGCTATTACCTCATAAGTAAGACCCGGCAATATGACCATGACGAGATGGTCCCTCTTACATCTCAACATCAACATGTCCAGAAATTTGAAGGCTCATTAACACCAGAAAATCAATGGGCCATGCATGCAGATTGGACACTGAATTAGATTACGCTGACTAAAATATAGTAACGAATATTGATATACAACAGTTACGACTGCAGCCACATAGACAGCTTAGGGACATCCGGTCTTAATCATCCTATATAGCTAATGCGTTGGGTCTTGGCCTCATCCCATTGAACATCTCCAGGTATACTTTCACCTACCTCCGCGAAAGCCGACTGCAGCACAGACGCCATGGAAAGTTGAACGCAGAGACCTGTTGGATTGTTTTTTGTCGGTCTGCTAACGCCGCCATTCCTTTCGATGGTATATGAATATGAATCTGATTTAGTGCTTGTTGTCTGCCCGCTTGAGGTAAAACCATTCTTGATTGCCTCAATAGACTGCTTGACCAGACCTCCCAGCCCTTCGATACTTCCGAGCTTTCTAACCACCGCATTGCTATTGTCTGGCATGTACTTGTAATTAGCTTCGGACTTCGTGATATAGTTCGAATCGAATATGCGAAACTGCCAAGCTTGAGAATCTTCTATAAATTGCGCACGAATTCCAACTGCGTGCACTGGGCGGGCTCCAGCATCGTACTCTAGAGCGGCGAGCTTTACGGCTTTCTCTTGCTCTGCCTTGGTACGGAAATATCTGTTTGGGCCTACTATTTGAGGATCCGACAGCTCGCGTTGATGAGCACTGCCCTTGAACATCATCTTCTGTCTTCCGTAACAAATGAAGTAGAAAAGATTGCCATTGTCTTTAAGGTGTAAGCTCCTGACCCAAGCGAGAAGCCCGTCCAGGTGCCCAATGACGCTGTCTCCTATCATTTCTTCTTTCTCTTCGTCCTGAACGTCTTTCGAAGATGTAATTATTCTCTGGAATTCTGCTCGAGTAAGTGCGCTTGGGATATTGTCATCTCGAAGAAGGGCTTCAAGCTTTTCTATACTCTGGTTCATGCGCATCTGACGCTCTTGGAATTCCCGCATATTCTTGAAAGCCACGGGTGAGAGTAGATATGGAATAGCTGCCCCCGAGTTCGCACGTTGATATGCATATCTATTGAATGTGGAGGCTGCATTGTAAAAGGTATAGGTATTCCACTGGACGAAAGGACCCATGTCCATAACCTGCTCTTTAGTCACCGAAATGCCCCGGGCTGACTTGTAGAAGTCGACTGGCACTCGACCATAGTTCTTAGGAGGGGGAGGGGGRTTTTGGGCCTCRCGAGYAGCTTCAGCTTGGAGGAAYGCTCCGATACCAGCTTGTACGTGAGGAGCATCGCTATCGGAGCTACTRCCGGAGTTATCCTCTTCCTCCATTTGCGCTCTTTCTTYYCCTTTGCCTGAATAATGGTAAGAGTCGGATGGTCTGTAACCAGATAAAGTAGACTTACCCTTGGGACCGGCCTTAGGATTGATCGGGCGCCAGCCAGTTGTTGTCCCACAAGGACCTGCAGGCAAGGGAGCAGAGGCCACTGAAGCACTGGCTTGAGAAGCATCGCCTGGAATAGGATTGTCAGTCGAAGGTATTCCGCTGAGGCTGAGCAGCTCTGCTGTTTTCGACATACCTGCCATCGTTGTTAGAGTACATCCTTTGACAGTGCGATTTGTAGGTCGCTGAATCTTCCCTGAAGTGTTGTAAGGATGGGCAGAATCCAGAGGGGGGAAGGTATCTGCCAGATGATCATAGTCAAGTCTGGCTCCAGATGTGGAGGTCGACATGATGTCTTTGAAGTGAGCTAAGATGTGATGGTAATGATTTAGCAAGTTAGATTGTCGACGTGGTCAGAAGACAAGGTGTGTAGGTCTTTTGCACGAACTTGAGAACGGGCGTTAGCTGACGGCGTCGTGTCGTGTTGGACAAGCCACGTCCTGTCACACATCTTTCGAAATGTTTGGATCGGCTGTGCTCCGCGGAAGCCGACTGACCTGAGATATTGCTGCAAAGCCTGGTAGAACAATCAATTTGTGTGAGCCTTCGAATAGCAACCCTGATTAGATTTGCTTCGCTAGCAATTGAATGCCAGCTCGGGAGAGACAGGATTGCACGCTGAACCTTGTCTGCATCATTTCCACAACCTGACCTGAGCGCACGTCGGTGGTGCCATCTGTGATACTCCACAGAGTACAGGGTAGCTGGCGCAGGTGTATAGAAGAACTTTGCAAATTAGCTTGGTCATCACTAATTTCATCACTTTGTGACCTGCAATATGTCCTGCAGTATAGCGAGATGTCCCCTTGTTCTCGGACTAGCCGGTCTTTGAGTCTTAGCGAGGTGCGCTAGCGCTGCTTATGTCCGAGCGCTGGTGCCTACGTCTTGACCTGAGGTGTAATAAGTCCCATGTACAAGAGACCAAACAAAAAGGAGCGGTGGTCGAGTTGTTCCCCCAACGCAAGAGACCTGGGGCTACGGCTTCAGGAATGTCCTCCTGATGCCTGTCCTCTGCCTCAATAGCATTGGTTTCCGCAGTGCGCACCTCAGTATCACAAGCAACCTGCGAAACTCAGCGACAAGGGAATGATAGTGCTCCATGGCCATTCGCCATGCGGAACGGGGCAGGTGACCTGCGAAGCGGCCAGCACGTTTACGTACGTACAGTATGCGGTCGACGAAGCCCACGATGAGCCGTCCTTTTCCTTCGTCGAACTCCAGCTCTGTCAAGTCAGCCGGCTACTTCAATGTCTGCTTCCATGAGGCAGGTCGGAGCTGCTAATGCTCAGGCTGCATTACTTCCGGATCGCAATGGAGAGTCAGGTGTATCGTTCGTACTGTGGCCAGGCATAACCGCACAGGGCATGCAGAATCTGGCCGAGCGATAACTGCTTAAGGCATGCCGCACCCTGCTACTCTTTCACAGGACAGACAGATCCTTGTCGGTACTTCATACCGGATGGGACCAGACTGTGTTTTTTTCGGAGCTGTCGCATCGAGCCCGATGATTTGAGACCGTTTAGGTTCTTGATGAGCGTTCAAGCGTTGTGCTGTACTCATATATGGACTCGCATGTTTGCTTCCTGCATTTGGCAGCACCCATTCAGGGTAACGCACCCTGCTTGTCATCACGAGAGTCCAGACAAGCATGGGCTATACACCACGGAGAGCCACGCCTTGATTGGAGCCAGGGACAACCGCAATATGCTCGATTCATTACGCTGTGAAAGCCTGTCTTACTTCCCAGCTTCTCTTTCAGAACTTGGTAGACTTCGGCAGCATGTCTGTCCTCCTTGCGAGAAAGAAAGAATCGACCGTTCCTGACAAAGCCAACCTGAGATTGACTGGGCGGACGAGCAGCCCCGGATAGGCTGATTCTAGTATGGCAGAAGGTATTATAGCAAGTCGATAGGGCTGTCGTCGCATGCGTCGTGAGCAGTCAATCAGTGGCGTGATCGAGAAGTCCACCTTTTCGAGACCCTGCGAATACGGTCCCTCGCTTCCATCCACACAGAGAAGACAACAGCAGCAGAGCACTGCATCTTCGATAGCAATATTCACGCTGCATAATGGCGGGAACTCCGAAAGACGACTTCTACCTGCGGTACTAGTGAGTTAAGCAGGATGACCTTCCAGAATTCAGCCGACGAGACCATGGCAGCTGACGGTCAGCGTACACCCTGCAGTACCGGTCATCAAGGTAGATATGGACACGAGTGCGTTTGGTTATCTATGAAGAGCATGTTGAACTAGACCCTGAGATGCGTCTGTTGATGCAGGTTCTTGGAATTCGAATACGCCGGAGGACGGCTGCGCTACGCCAACAACAGCAAGTGAGTCGCTGCAAGACTAGCACAGCATGAAGGCCCTATGCTATTGCATATCGAGGCCCTACAACTCAACGGAAGACGTCCGGTGCAGTCCATCATGCTGACTATTGCTTGTTATGCTCGACTGCAGTTACCGAAGCGACTCTCTTATCAGGAAGGAGATGTACCTTTCACCTCTCACAGTATCTGAGCTCAAGCGTATAGTAGAAGAGTCCGAGATCGTCAAGTTAGTACGACTGTTCGGTTGGCTGGATCGGCCTATTGAAAGCCAGTATTGATGTAGCTCTATGTTGGGAATCTGCAGGGAAGACGATACAAACTGGCCGCAAAAGTCCGTAGTCGGCAAGCAAGAACTGGAGGTCCGGCTGGGAAGTACGCACATCTCGTTTGAGCTGGCAAAGTTGGGCAGTCTTGTTGATGTGCAACAATCGGAGGACTCTGAAGGCCTCAGGTATGTAGACGGCCGTATATCTAGAATAGATGTAAGGCAGGCATTGACTCTCAGATCTTTCACCAGGACATTCTACTATCTGATCCAGGATCTAAGAGTGAGTCTTCTTGTTGGTGTGCGAATCTATGACCGAATACTTACGTGCAAGCGTTACCAGATGTTTGTCTTTTCGTTGATTTCGCTCCACTTCAAGATCAAGCCTACGCCGTAGAGCGACAGGTGTATCTAAGAGGCAGAGCAACAGCGTCACTTCAGGCTGTCAGTCGATACCCAGTCTAGTACCAGTATCATATATCTCACGAGGCGCCTTTCGGAGGTTCCTGGGCATGCGCACTGTGCAAGGACTTTGCACGTGGCCCAAAAGTGACGAAGAGCTGCATTGTGTGAAATGGCGAGTAACAGACAAAAACGCGCGTTCGTCGCGCCAGATGTAATACTGTATCAGCAGTGGTAGTAGAGGCCAGGTGTAATCAATGTATCGGACTTTTTGACGATTCGCCAACACAGTTCGTCATGCTTGCCGTTGTGGCATGACAAGCAGGCTGTCTTCGCACCATTCGCATCAGTGAGCGCCAATTGCGACGTAGGTGTGCTGGCTAGACAGATCCGAACATGGCGGTCGACAAGAGGACCCGAGTGATCCTCAACAATCTCATCAAGAACGGCGAGCTCTATGGCGCGCATCAAAAGTATCGAACGTCCGCAGCTAGACTTCTGAAGACTCCAGCGCCATCTGCATTTGGTACGGGCAAGCTATCTCTGTCCGCACAAGCTGGACAGGACAAGCCCGAGTACGATGATGCTGCTAGAGATGCCGCCGAGCTGCTGTACGAAGGTGCCAAAGCGCTCCTAGAGCGAGGCGAACTCGGTGGAGGCACAGACTTGGCGCTCTATCTGCTCGATACATGGGCAACCAGAGCAGTGCCATGTACGGATGAGAACAGAAACAAGATCCAGACTCTCATATTCCTCGTTGGCGGCAAGGGCAAGTGGAGAAAGACCATAATCGACCATGCAACTGCGTAAGTGAAAGCCAGCGTGGGCCCGCTCCTTGCAAGCGGCATGGACGGCATATGGCAATATGAAGCTGATTACGGTGACATGCATCGCGATATCTACGTACACCGCCAACAGATGGTCGTGCAATATCGAAACACCAGCTGGAGATCCTGGCTTGCACTCATACATCGGTCAGATCCTACAAAAGGGTAGGTATCCCTCTACATCACGATATGCACTATTCGTTTCCATCTTTGCTGACCCGTACCCGGCGTTCTTAAAACCTAGACCGTGATTATTACGGCGCGGAGCACCATTTCCTCGCCGCCCAAACCCGAGACACAGCTCGTTCACTGGCATCACTACTCTTCGAATGGTACAAGACCGACCCTTCATCCAGCTTCTCAATCTCGACGCTAGGGAGATACGCAGCGCGAGGCATTTTAAGCTATCTTGAGGCATCCTCCATTCTCTGCGCAAGCATATTCATCGAATCCTTCCTTGCTCTAGTGGTTGCTGCGGATTCGGACATGTTGGTTGAACGTGTGCCTCTAACACGATGGGCGGACGATTCCGCTGTCGATGCTGAGATCATTGTGACAAAACTGGCAAGTCTGAACTTTTTCCAACTCCTCCTAAAGACGTGTCAGGTCGGTCTCATTGAGCAGCAAGTCAAGAAGCCGGGCAATCAGGCTGGGACGATGACGAGCTATCCTGGGAAAGCAGCGTGGTTACAGCTACTGAATAAGTACGAGCGGGAAGTGCCATGGCTAAAGGAGCCTGAAGTTAAGGAGGTATGCGGTTTTGTGGTCTTGCGGTTGATTCGATTCCTGAAGCAGTTCTGACATGTTCCTTTCGCAGAGTACGACCATTTTAGCAGAGATGTACTTCGATATCAAGCCGTCTAATGCAGGAGGAGCGAATATTTTGGGTGACCTCATGAGCAGCCTCTTTGGCGGAGGAGGAAGTCCCTCAACAACGTCTGGAGCTGGAAGGGGCAGAGGTCGAGGCAGAATCTCAGCTGCACAGAGTGTATCACAGCCTGGTTTGGATTGATAGCCTTCGTCAGCTCAAAGTAAGTAGTCTAGGGGTCATACAAGTTATTGTTTGTAAGTATAGGTCGTACAACGAAGGAGAGGTTCCCGTAGCAGGCTGGCAAGCTCGACCTTTCATACTTGCTGACATATTGCTACTGATGGTACAGGCAGGAATATGATACATGATATTATGCTTGGATTTGTTTACCATCGATTTCTAGGCTGTCTTGTCAAAACTACGTTCGCTGTGGTGTTCATCTCCGCTGACGAAGTCCTCGTCCCCGCTCACTCCGCTTCCGAAAGCGGTATCAAAGGAGGAAGCTCGATTGTACCGGCCTAGCCAAAGCTGACCAGTCGACAGCCTTCTTCGATTTGTACCTTGTCTACCCTGCTGGGAGCTCGCGTTATGGATGTTGTCTAAGACGTTATCATTGGTAGGTGAAGGGTCCTTTTGCTGCGGATTCCGGTTCCAGGGCGCCCTTTCGCGGATCTGTTGATCCATGGTGATGCCTAAGCTCGTAGCGATCCGCCTCCGCCGCTCACGCGCTAGGTGTGGTGACACTGGTGCGGACGTAACGCGTCGCCGACGCAGCCTGAAGTCCTCTTCCCCATCCTCATCATCCTCATCCTCTGCTGCTGCTGGTTGCTTAATATAGTCAATTTTGCTCTTCGACCGTGCTTCTGCTTGCTCGAGTGATTCATCATGATCAGGCGGAGGGGCGCTTCCCTCTGGACCACCCAGGTCGAGGTCAGAATCACTTTCTCCCTCAGACGACGAGTTCGCTGCTCGGTAAGCAGGCTGTTGTGGCTTTGCTTTCGCATTCTGACTGGCCTGAGCTTGGTGTAGTCGGCATTCTGCACGACCAGCATCGATTTGTCGTTCGATACGCATGCGATTGGAGATCATATGCACCTGCAAATGGGCGTGTTGAACCCAAAATCAGGACGAGCATTTGGGCGAGGGCAAATGACTTCCCAATCACCTTAGGCCATGTCACAAGCTGTCCAACACGAATCATCCTCGCTAGCTCGGGTACGTCTGGATCACTCAAGAGGCGGAACCAGTCTTGTATGCGGGATCGCGGCCAGATCGTAACCGAGCCTGTCAGGTGTCCTGTCAGCCTTGATAGAGCCATACCCAGCACATATATTAGAACCTACCTTCGAATTTTTGCAAGAATACGCTCGACCAGTTCTGGCCAAGCAGCTCGGGTAGTAATTCAAGATCTCTGATAACCTGCCATATCGTCTGCGTTCACAAAATGTCGCTGCATATGAAACCCCAAAGATAACTTACTCGGAAATTCTTTGTAAGGTCTAGTTTCAAAAACTGTTCGGCCGCCGAAAGGATGAATCCACCTCGCCAGCCTTTGCCTTTTCGATGTGTGACTGGCCGCCCTGGTGCACCACGTGGCTGAAAGACTATGAAGAACATTGCATCAGCTTACGGATAATGCTTAGCTGCTTAGCTGTGGAATTGTACTAACAAAAGAGATGGATGTGAGGGTTGACCTGTGAAATGATACTGGACGAAAGCGCCTGTTAGCAAGTGATAATACTGTTGTTCGATACGCTAGCTCACCTGTACGTAACGTTGAAGAAGAGATTCAAAGACTGGAGAGGAATGTCGACTCGCAGACTGCCGTCCTTGTGTCTGCCTTGAAACTGCCAGGGCTTGACTTGACCATTCTTGTCCTTGGTCCTGGTGAAATATACTCATTAGCCTATCTTCTGCTTCTGGTACGCTGGTATGGCCTCACATCAAGACGACCGGATTCAGTATGCCAGGAACCGCCGCCGAGGCTATGATGGCCGTAAAGATAAGACAATCAGGCGCAGTGTGCATATTGAGCAATTTGGTCGGCGAATGCGTGTCGTAAGGAATAACGGAGACGTTGAGGATGCGACCAGTACGTTCATATGCCTCCTTGAAGGTAGTGGAACCGTGTGTCCAGAAAGCAGCCTTCCTCGCCCATTGTACAGTGTCAAAGCGGGCACCGGTTTTGTAGAGACGCTTCGCCCATACCTAAATGGTCCTAAAGAGTTAGGGAATTGTCTGAAGGAAAGCCTAACATCTCATACACACTCGGAAGGGCTCCTCACATGCCGTGATTTTTTCAGCTAGTTGAGGGATAAGCATCCTCCGGAGCTCGTCATCCGTATGAGTACACAAGAACGCTGCTACAAGCGCTCCCGCGGATGTCCCGGTGACAACTTTCGCTGTGGAGTCGGGCGTTAGGATGTATGCATAGGAAGGCGCGTGCTAAGAGCTTACGAATAAGATCCGCATCAAGCAAAGCTCGGATGACTCCAAAGTGCTGTCGATCAAGTCAGTTTACCGTTGGACTAGCAGAAATGTCTGAACCTCACATAGTAGCCAAAGGACGCTCCTCCACTCAGGCACAATGCGGTACTGCCGTGATTCTTGGTAATGTACTTGAACAAACGCGATTTCTCTTCTCTCGACAGGGCATCGGTATGCCTGATGTAGTCTATCGATCTCTCAACTACGGAGTATTTGGCATTAGTTCCAGCCCCACTCCATTAGGCCATGTATATGGAACTTACCTTCCTCAATATATTCTACGATGCGGTCTTTGGTACCGTAGTATGTTTCGCTGTACAACCTGGGATTCTCGATTCCTGCAAAGTTACTCCGCAGGCAAACTTCAAGTATAGCGGAGACACCTTCGCCATCACCAGCTTCACGCATATTTTTGAGGTTGACAGTCACTTTGCGGACCAACGACGAATCATAATATGCGTTATGTGGCGTGCGCTTCCAGCTCGTGTGGCCAAGCACTGTTGAAGAAAGAAGCGGTAATGAGCGGCTTTACCACGGCACCGCATCAAATAAGGCATACACTCATCTAGCTGTATCGCAATAGCCTTCCAATCTTCGAATGTCTTCGCTCGACGCAATCTGAGTCTCAATCGACCTTTCTGACCACCCCCTGGAAAGGATCCAATGTTAGCAACTCCATCGTCCTAATGGCGGTACACACATACATCCCGAAAAGAGCTCGATGATGTTGACCAATTGCCGGACCAGTACATAGCCCAAGAATTCGAGGCCGATCAGCAGGAATAGGAACATCTGGAAATCACGTCGTACTCCGTTAGCAAGAGCAACAGCCCGGACAGAAGAGCATTTATATATTATGCCTAGACCTACGAGCAATGGCCATCGCGATACATGGTACGCCCAACCTTCACGAACGACGTCACGGCGTTTTTTGGGGGCTTTCTTGACTCTTTCACGAATGGGTGCGAAGTCCGACACACTTCGTATCTGCTCAACCTGAGGCTCCTCTGCGTCCTCATTGGCACTCAAGGCCCGCTCAAAGACCTTCAAATGATCCTCGTTGGCATATTCGATGTCGAATTCCGGTGGCCGGTCATAGCTGCTGCTGTTCGAAGCGAGGCCGCCTCCAACGCTGAATACGGAGCCCGGACTGGCCCATCCTGGACTAGCAATGGGCGTGCCGCTACCGCTGGCGCCTGCCTTGGAGCCCTTCTTGTGCCATGGAAGATGCATTCATGCAGGATATCGTTTGCTGCTTGCAAAAGCTGATAGTAGCGGGTGAGTGCGATGTGTACGTAGGCATCTGAAGTTGTCATATTATGATCGAGAAAGAGCTACAGCTTTCCTTTCCTTTCCCACTGGCGAATAACGAACGCGGCTTGGCAGTAACCGAGGTACAGTCAATTGCGGCAGCCGTAGGCCTGGAGAAACAAGCAGTGTTCAAATTTGGGATTCATATGGTCGAGTGATGCTTATGTTGAAACGGAGCATTTATTCACACCTGTCGATCAGGCCTCACGAGATAGAGCCCTCCGGGAATGAGGCCCGTAGACAAAGAAGCATAGCTGTCTCTCTCGAAGAGTTGTGACTTCAACCGAATCAGTCCAGAGCAATGCGATACGCCAAGATCATAGAGACTGCTCCTTGATTCCGCTTCGTACACCTAGTAGATCCAGACCAAGACAAATTCAAGCCCGATAGATATAAAACTAGAACCAAAAGCAAAACTAAAACTAAACCAAAGATTGAACCCCAACAGGCGTATATAGACTACGCCGGTTAGGTACGAAAGATGATAGCACCGCGTCTGATCCAGATTTCCATCTCTTGGAGATCACATACGCCCCAATGGTCTCTAGCTGCGGAGTTCAATAGTCCCTCCACCCAGCATCCACTAGACGAACAGGACCATAACCCACTACCTTCAAGTATCCCCACATCGTGCATGTCACCCTTTCTAGACCCCGTCCAAGCTGATAGAAAGTAGGCATGTATGGTTATGCATGGGAGAGAAGAACGATTCAAGACAGTAATGTATAGAGCGTAGTCTCGTCTCAGGAGGTCAGCCTACGTCAAGCGGAAGGAAGCGAAGGGGTAGAGGTAACTGCGGCCCTTTGAGCTTTACCGGAACGAGGTATCATGTCTTTGGGCTGAGCAGGATGGCAGGATGGCAGATCTTCGCTTTGAGGCGTTCTTGTGGATTAGCGAGTCCAGAAAGAGCCAGGGAGCAATCCAAGCCAGATAGGCGGAGCTGAGACTCGAGTCGTGACCCAACCACACGTGTCTGTGGCTGGACCACGACTCGGCGTGGGAWGTGAAAACGAAGCTAGACGTTAGCCAAGCTGCTCGCTGGCTATAACTAGGGGAAATAGCAGCTCACAAAAGTCTGCCAATCATTGCCAATCGGGCAACGGTTGAGAGGTCCTAGTACGTGGGCTTGTCATCTTGTGACTTGTGTCTTAGTGTCTTGGTGTTTCGGCCTTGTTGTCTTGAAGGCCAATCCACGCTCATACCTGCTCCCAAGCCGACATAACCACCTCGCCCCGCAGCATCGGCTCTTCAGTCCCCCTGATTCCCCTTCACCTCACTTCGGCCGACACGGCACTGTTTCTCCCAAGACTTGCTCCTTCCTGTCATCCTCATTCCCCCAACCCAGCATTGCTCTTTCCATCGTGCTCGGAGGTGAAAGGAAGAAGGCTCCAATACACTCTGTTTCGACGCTTGAAAGTGAGATAGGTAGGCCTGTCGACTAGTTTCTGTAGGCTAGCTAAGAGATTCCATCGGGGTTCTGTAATCTAGAAATAGTCAGAAAAGGGAAATTCAGCGGGCTGAAGAAACTGAAGAATATATAAATATATATAGGTAGAGCATCATTTGCAGGACGATGGACCAATGAGTGTCGGAGTGAAGGAATAGAGAGCAAAGCCAGTTGCAGGGATGAGCGAGCCTTTGCTTTTCGGATCATAACTCAGATGTTTGTTTATGCCAAGCTCCAATGCACTCCTTCCCGCTGTCGGCGAGCCGTGGATTGCCTGCTTGATGAGCTTGTTGTGAGTCTCGCTTGTGTGCCTCGACTGCTTGGACTTGAATGGTTCACGCATGTCCTTATCCTCGTTGTCGTTGTCGGCCTCCTCTTCCTCCTGCTACTCATACCCTTCATCTTCGCACACTACAGCTTCATATATTCCCAGCATGTCTTTATCGGAATTGCCTTTCTATCTGCAAGAAGCGTCGTCTTATCCTCCTGCACCACGCTTTCACGAATGCCTAGTAATCGCTTCGTTGGCCTCAGCCCATCGTTGCGTGGGTTGTACGCTTTCTTAAGCAGGGCTGAATCTACGACGGCTGTCCCTCTTGGTACACGCCTACTGTTAGATGAAACAGGTTTCAATGAATCTCGAGATTATGGCGTTTGAAGGGCGTATACAAGTTCGAGGGTGTTCGACAATGTTCCTGGAAAAGCTGAAAGAAGGTCGAGAGACCTGGCACGGCGGAGATGATCGGACCCAATTACTTGGAGCTGCTGACTGCGTTTGACTAGAGCATTTAACATGGTGCGTATAACATTCATGGCTGCCGTGCAGATTGCGGTGACAATTCGTCCTAGTTCATGCAGAGATGGAGTCCCTTGCGACGATTGACGAGACTCCCGTTCTTGTTCCCGTTCCAATCGTTAGGCAATGCGAGCTGCTCCTGAGGGACAGACGGCTAAGAGATGATGGGCAAAGGGGAAGATACTGGTAGTGTGGCTGGCGAATGTTGAGGCACTGTAACAGCTGGATAGCAAATCCTAGTCGGTAGCTTGTACGAGAACCAGGAAGCTAGTATCTGGATGGACCTGCATGAGTTTCCTCTTTCACACCAGATAGTAGCATATGAGCGTACTCAGACTGCTCCTCTAACTCTTGTCCGTTCGAAATCTTGGACGTCATTCCTGCTCATCTGGTGAAAGTCAGCCAAGCTGCTGTCTGACTAAACCGTCGGAAGGAAGTAGCGAACCCACCATATTCTGTCGGATAAAAGGATCCTAACATTTGAGGGTTTTAATATATAGCAGCGTGGGGATTTCGTTTCTTGTCAGATAAGATTCTGTTAATTTCGAATCCACGCTTGTCACGCTGATTGTGAGCAGACAGGTTCATCTCTCCATCCAGCTCGGCTTGCATGTCTCTACCCCTTCTCCACCATTTCACTTCGCTCAACATCGCATTAGGTCAGTCAAGACGGGCCCTTGCATCTATCTTTCTGTTTCAGCCTTAGCATTGATGCTTTCCATCGTACTCGGAGGCGAAAGGAGGAGGTCTACTATATACTCTCTGCCCACAATTGGGACAAACATAGATGGGCCGAGCAGCTTCTTCCAGGATAGCTAAGCGATTCCATTTGAGGTTTATATCACATAAGAGGTAATCAGGAAACGAAATGCAAAGAAAAGCACGATAGCACCTACTATAAGTAACTGAAGACAAGCAACGTATAGATCCGACTATCCGGAGTGCAACAGACCGACGAGTGTTGGAGCGAAAGAATAAAGAGCAAGCCCGATTGCAGGAAGCGCGATCCATTTGTTTTCTTGTATGAGTCGGCCTATCTTTTTCGCCAGGTTTTCAAGCATTCCTTCATGCTGTCGATCCTTCCGAGCATTGGATAGATGTCGTTTTTGCTTGGATTCCGGTTTGTAGGCACCAATTATCTGTGCTTGAAGCTGATCTTCCTCGTCATCCTCCTTCTCGTCCTCTTCCTCTTCCTCTTGATCGTTTTCCTCCGTATCCTCTTCGAATCTCGGATCTTCGTGTTCTGCGTACTTTACGCACCTTTCGTTGCTATCTTGAACGTCGATCTCTTTTCCTTGACGTCGCTTTAGGAAGCGCCTGACCATTGCTACGAAGGCTTGAGTGAAACTTTGCCTGGGCTGGTGTTCGTCTGTATATTGCAGGGTCTCCCGAAGCTCTCCCTGTCTAGCGTAGCGATTGCCTTCAAAACGATGATCCGAATAGACTTGTGGCTTGCGGTGTTCGAAGTGCGCAGATGTATATGAGGGCGCTGGAATCTGATTTTGGAAAGGGTAGAAGTATGTTGGGACAGGTGGCGGAGAAGATTGGGCATATCTCCTTGAAGGTGTAAAGCGAAAGCGCTGGAAATGCCGTTGTCGGGGGTTATATGGCACGTATGCCGCGCATCGTGTGTATGCCTGCTTCCAATGCTTGTAGGAACGGGAGCGTTGAGTCCAGGTACGAGCTGGCGTCGATTGCCATGGCCGGCGATATCCTTCTTCTTGTCTCGATTTCGTAAAGAAAGGTGGGTGGGGATGAGACGTAAAGTATTCCAAAAACTGCCGGGGATCTGGGACACGCGCCTCCTGTTGCTGGGGAGCTGGCGGATTATAGAAAGAGTAGTGGAAATTGGAAGGCTGTGGTGGGACTGGTGGATCTTGTGGCGCCGCAGAAGCTGGCTCTGGGTCGACCTGCATGTCCACGTCCTCGTCTTCTGGGTCATCCACTAGCATGTCCACATCCTCAGCCTCCTCCGCTCTCTCTTCTTCGTCTACAGACATGCCGTCGTCATCAATGTCTGGCTGCGGCTCCTCTTCATCGACTGACATAGCGTCATCTTCGTCTTCGTCTTCATCTTCATCCATATAGTCCTCATCGATAGGCATTTCCCGGTCATCGAGGTCTTCCTCCTCAATCTCTTCATCGAAGGCTTCGAACTCCTCCTCATCATCTTCCTCGAAGGCAATGAAGTCCTCCTCATCATCTTCCTCGAAGGCAATGAAGTCCTCCTCATCATCTTCCGCGAAGGCAATGAAGTCCTCCGCACCACCTTCATCGACGACATCTACCTCCTCCTCAACATCTTCTTCAAAGGCGTCCAACTCCTCCTGCACAGTGGCATCTGGTACACCTTCCGGCTGAGCGGTTGCCCACTTCGATGTGTATCGGGCAGCGGGGGCGGTCGCCCACTTTGACGTGTAGCCCGATGGGGTTGCCCACTTCGACTTGCAGACAGGTCGAGTTGCGGCTTTCAGAGGGTATGCTTCTGCCGTCGTCGAGGCACTGCCGCGTTCTCTTGTACCGGACCCGGAGGCCTGCTGACCTTCGAAGATGGAGTTATCCGGGGATATACATCTTTGCTTCCCCCGTGCAACTTCGGAGAGAACGGGGGCTTGGGTCTTGGTCGAACTTTCCCTTCCCGGCTTAGCAGATTCGTAGATGAATGGGATTGCCGTCTTCGTGGCATCTCCCGCTTTTCTTGTGCCGGACTGACCGGCCTGCTGACTTTCGGCGATGGGAATATCTGGAGATCTACATCGTTGCTTTCCCAGTGCAACTTCAGATAGACCTGCGGTTGGAGAAATCGTTGAAGCCTCCCGAATCGGTCCAACAGATTCCCCAGGCGGCTTGTTTGCAGTGGTTGAGAATGTGGCAGATTGTTGAGGTCGCTTGCCCAATGTGACTTTCGAGCTACTACTGCCAGCCGGTGTCGATAGGCTTCCGGCTCGAGATGTACTAGAGAACTCTCGAATGTGACCTAGAGAGACAGGCATGGAGGTGGATGGGCGGGGACGCTTCCCTAATGCAACCTCGGAAATACCAAGGGATGCCGATTCAGAGGACTTTTCGGCCTGCGATGCGATTGACTGCTGCAACGGGGCTGCTGGAGCCTTGAGTGGCAGTCTTGTCTGAACCTTGCTAGCCTGCCCTGGCCTTCCTGATGCCGCTCCTAATGGGCTGTTGATTCGAGAAGTCGAGGAGCTTGAACCCTGTATTCTACCTGCTTGGCCGGATGGTTGGCTTGAAGAGGCGTAAGCTGGGATAGATGGAAGTGGCTGCTCTTCTGATCTGCCATATGAGACTCCTCCACCCTGGGATTTCAGGGGAGCTTCTGCTTGTGGTCGGCCAGACTGGCCTTGGAGTCCGCTTGCGGAGGCGAGCACTGCAGCCGGTCTGCATGGCCGCTTGCCTGAACTGACATTCGAGGGGCTTGGGGATAGCGGCCTCTTTCCAACGGATGGTCCAGGTTGGCTGTTATTTGCCGTGACCGTAATACTACTTGGACCATGTCTTGGCTGGGTTTCTAAAATGGATGCTTCTCCCGCTTGTGCGCTGTTCGAATGACCGGCAATTCGGCCCTGTGCCTGAGCTTCAGTTGGCGGCATGAACCAAGGTCGCGGGAGTGGCGGGAGTCTGGGCGCCCGCACATTCATAAGAGGACGGGTCCCAATTTCAGGGTCAGGTTCAGGTTCAGGCGAGGGAGTTGGAGTGGGAGATGACGCGCGAGACGACGCGGGAGAGGGTGTGGGGGATGGTGTCGAATCCAGGATGCCGCCTGGCATTTCTTCCATAGCTGTATGGTGCAAGGATGGAGTTATGGGACATGTCAGCTGTAAATCTGTGCGGAATCTGTAGATCGACTAATCGTGATCCGATACACCTGTACGTACCCTCTAACTCAGCCGAATCATTCTGCCATGGGAAGCTCATGATTGACTTGTCCCTTGTGACTATTTGTGACTGGCGATGAATGCTTGATGACTGTTGACTAGTCACCGCTGAGTGATGGGTTATTGGTGATGATCGACCAGTTGCTGGCGGTCAACGCTTAGCGACTGGCGATTAATGACTAGGGATGGATGTTTGGTGCTGGGGTTTGAAGTTGTGGGGGATGTGTGCTTTATGGCTGGTTGTGTGCGTTCGAGTGGTATGTAGAAGAAACGGATGGAAGTAGCCCCGTAGCGAGTTACTGTTCTCCGCAAAGCCTCCACTCAACCCGCTTTGCAACCCCTGAATGCGCGGGCAGTGCAATCCCCTTCTAGTCCGGAGGCTCTCCTGCTGTCTTCGCAGGCCAAATTCGTTCGCAACCCCAGACCTTTCAAAGAGCAATGCAAGGAGTGCATAGTTGCAATCAGACCAAACAGATGTATCGCCTACACATCGCAACTGATCCGCTTTGTTATAGTGGGCTGGTCGGTTGGCGGGTCAGTTGACGGTCAGTCAGATGGATTTCCCATTCATCGCATGGCAAACATCGCGAAGCCAGTCGCATGTCAACCGCGCTTAGTCCAGTCATGGTGCATTGAGCTTTGAATAAGTAAGTCAGGTCGTTGTCCGTTGTCCGTACTTCCGTGCATCTTCTTCGGACCATCGCCTATTCGCGCGACACCCATCGTACAGGTCACATCATCTGGGGCCAGATCCAGCTGTGTCAAACTGGTTGCATATAGCACGGACATTGTCGTATGAATGGATGTAGAAATATGTATGTATATATGTGTGTAACAAGGTAGACAACCGCACCTGGCAATAGCTTCTCGGAAAGATCTCTTTTGAGCTCTAAAAAGCATCCTTGAAGCTTTCCCGCCGGCAATCTCTCCCGATCATCCGCAGCTACCACGGTACATGTAATCCTGCTGTAAGTTGCTTACAGCGCAACCACATGGAAAGTGCAATCAGCAATATCATCATACCGACTACTTATCAGTCAATGGCAGCATTCAACACAAGATAGTCATGACAGCTATCCTTAACAGCCCAAACTGCTGGCTGTTCGACAAGGAGGACCTGCAGCACACACCGTCAAGAGCTGATGACTTCAGCCACGAGCTCACAGGATGATTATGCGGAGATCCCCATAAGTTCGAGTTCCGAAGTCACAGCATAGTGCGCAGAATCATCTAGGCTGTGATTGCGGTACGGCAGGAAACGCCCGGGCTAGTGGGCCATCACGTGCAAAGGCATAAAGCAGGGGTGACGACTAGGCCCTAGCTGTGATGCGCACTGAGCGTGTAAGAATGAAATTCGCATAGGCAACAGTACGATGGCCTCGCCATTTCTAGTGGCGCGATATCGTTGCAGATTCAGCCAGCCACAATGGCCGAGTTGTACTGAATCCAAGACAAGGACCCTAGGATGCGCGAGGCGATTTTGATCCCTCGCCTCGAAAAGAGTGAGCATCCTTCTACATGGGCGACCAACACTGTTGACTTCACTTGCGCCCATAAATACAGATCCAGCGCACTTCGAAATAACGCTTTCCTTGACCGGTTGTTCAACAGCCGCATGTTTCGCTAAACATACCTACGACCGTGAGATCAGCAGCCCAACGTGGGATGTGACCGCTCCTCGGAGTTTGAAGGTGTTTCTCTCGTCTTTACCTCAGAAACTTCAAATTAAGATGTTACTGTCGAACAACAATGCAATACATGCCTCAAACAGTTTTGAAGACTTAAGCTTTGTTTTCCACGTCGCGTACATCCCGCGTGCGCTGTCGGCCCATGCGTCCACCTTCGTCTCCATCGAGATCCTGATCCATCTGGTACAGAGGTTCCAACCGAGCGGTCTTCTTGAAAAGAACATATCTTTTGAACCAGTACGGTAGAGCCTTCTTCGTATTGTACTGAATGAAGGTTGCGGTGGGCACGGCGAAGATCTGGGAGGAGCGGAGAACATATAAGATGGAAAGCCTTATTACTCATGCCTCTGACTCACTTGATCAAGCTCCTCTAGAGTTCGCTGTTTAGTTTCGGGGACGAGCAGGAAGATGAGCACGAAGGCTGCGATGTTGAGACCGGCATACTGTTTGTGAGGTTCGTCAGGAGAGAGCCGGAATTGCAACATATTACATCCGGAGATCACACTTACGAAGCAGAAAACACCGACAGCTCCCATCACGTCCAGCATTCGAGGCAGTGAGATTGACAGAACTGCAGCGAAGCCCAAGCAAACTGTGACTGCCCAGGCCATACCAACTTCTCTGTGGCTCAGAGGGAAGACTTCGGCAGAATAGGTGAAAGGAACGGGACCTTCACCGGGCGAGTACCATGCAGCGAAAATGTAGATGAACAGGGCAATGAGACCGATTCGGACTGTTCCTCGATCTTCTGGAATTAGGAAGCAGAGACCAGCGGCCAGAAGCGACCACGCCATCTGTGGAAAGGTGAAGAGAAGAAGAGTTCGACGACCGAAGGTATCGATTGTGTAGAAGGCAGGAACTAGCAGGTAAAGAATGTCAGAATATGTTTTCCCAACAACTCGACCAAGAAGTAAAGCTTACTGGCAAAGAGGAAATTGACAGCACCGAATCCAAGGGAAGCATAAAGAGCCTGCTCTTCGCTATAGTTGGCCTGCACGAAGATTGTTGAGGAGTAGAAGGCGATAATGTTGATACCGCACACTGATAGTCTATGTCAGCTACGTTTGCAAACCTTCATACAAGATTCCCTGTAACTCACTTTGCTGTGCCAACATGACAACACCGGAGGCGACTGTGGCTCTCTGCAGTCGTGGGACGGTGAAGAGCTCCATCAAGCGACGGAAGAAGTTGTCACCCTTCACCAGCTGGTTTTCAAGTTGAAGTTGCACGTGCACGTAGTAAAGGTCACGCGCAGCTTGCAGTTCGCTATGACGCAGGCGGACCAATGACTTGTAAGCGGCGGGATATTGTTTCTTTTTCATAAGCCATCGCGGGGACTCAGGGACAAGGTAGATGAACATGAGAGGAAGAGCAGGAATGGAGGCGCTTCCTAGTTGGTATCTCCACGTATTAACACCACCAAATTTGAGGCAGACGACGTTCGCAGCGTAACCCAAGACTAAAAGTCGAAGCATTAGCTAAGATGCAGCGTTCGAAGGAGGGAATGCAAGCAAGACGTACAAATGCCGAAGGCGGTCCAGAATTGCCAAGTCTAAGGAGTTCAAAGTTAGTGATGCCTGCAATGTGATTCACTAGCTGATTGCCTCACCATAACTAAAGCTCCTCTAATCGTAGCGGGAGCATTCTCGGCGGCAAGGATGGGTACGGTTGACCCCTTGGCACCCATTCCCAAACCTAAGATTAGACGGACGATAAAGAGTTGTTCCCAACTTTGAGTGAAGCCAGATGCGATAGGTGTGATAATTAGAATGATGGCGGTGATAAAAATGGTTCCACGACGGCCGAAGAAGCGATTGAGAGGGTCGGAAAGCCTAATGGGTCAAGCCATGGCAGAGTCAGCCTGACTGAAGGGGGTTTCGTCCGACTGCACCATGGTAAATTAAACGTACCAGCAACCCAAGCCAGCCGAAGCCAAGTAAGGAGCAGCATTAACGACGCCGACTAGCCATGTATCACGGCCATCACCAGCAATTCCAAATTCGGCGGGAAAAGATAAGTTGGCGCCGTTGGAGCCAGTCTGATCCCAACCTTGCACAGCTGCGCCAATGGAACAGAGAGCGATAGTCAAGTAGAGGAGCTTAGGATGGCTCCAACGGTGGGTGTGTTCTCGCTCGATCAGGTCCTTTTCGCTCTCGGAGAGCTCGGGAATAGTGCGGTAATCATGCTGCACCGATGCCGATAGTTCAGTTCAAAGGATCGAAAACATCATGCCGAACCAAGACAGGCGCCCCGCATAATTCAATGGAGCCGTGATTGGAGCAAATGACAGCACAATAAACAGCCACCAAAGGTCAGCATTGTGTAAAAAGTTATGCATTTGGTGGGCTGTTATCCTGGCGTACCGGCTTCTGTGCAAGCAAAGCACCCTTTCTAAAGTGCTCGATCTCGGATTCCAAACCCCACTCGTTAACAAAGTCTTGCACATTATTGAGTAGTGTGGTCCTGGGAATGCCAGCTAAGGGATTCTGCAGCCTTGCAGTCGCCTATCATAGATTGCTCCTCATCAGTCTCTGCTGACACCACCTTTGTGAAAGGTTGCTTCGCCCACATTGCTGACTACATTGACGTCTGACACGGAGTGTTCTGTTACACGCTCCTGACGGTACTTTTGAGCATCGTCTTTCTCCCTTGTAGTGGCGTGTTTGTCCATGATGTGGCACTTGGGAGCTCGACCCGACCTTGGTAAGAAAAGAAAGAAGCAGCACACTCGACACTGGTTCCGGTGTATTCGAACTGGGGCCGTTCTCCGAATAAAGTCGCTGCTAGCGTCAAGCGCCACAAACGGGGTTTCGCGATCTTTGCGGAGGTGTTGTCAGAGTAGCCAGATGAATGTGGACAATAATAATAATTAGGAGCGCTAGATTCAAGCGGAAAGTGTGGACGGTGTGGAGCACATGCAGGCCTCCAGGGCAGAAAAGCCCGGTTAATTTGTACGGGGGCGCTCTTTCCCGATGTTTGTGCCCCATAACCCAACGTCTCTCCATGCCGGCATACATCGGACCGTCTACGTCAGCGCAGGATAAACCTGCTTTTCGGACGGCTCTCAAAGGACAGTGTAAGTTCGGGCTTCAGCTAGCCCGGACAATTGACATGTGCTGCAGCCGCCTTAGTTCCGATCATATCTATTTCTGGACCTTCGACTCATGCCCGGCATCGATCGATGTCATGGAGTATCCGAAACCATTACTGCAGTGTTTTCCGATGACACAGGTCCGGCGAAGGAGGGGCACCACTTGTCCCAAAGATCTCCAGTCATTCATGCCCCAAAGCTTTGCATCGCTTGACTCTTTCCATGTCCATATACCTGTAGTTTCAGTCTGCCTGGCGAAGACGTTTCTGATGCATCCCACGGGATTTGGGGGTAGAACACTTGAAATAACCCTGCCATGCGCATTGAATAGCATGGAACGTATGTGACCTACAAGCTCGCTCACATTCAAATTCTGCAGTGAGGCATGACACCACCTGTTTCTTGATATGACAGGCAAGAGTCGACCAGATCTCTGTCGAGTTTCGCATACCTGGCTAATCGTTTGATACTCTTCACATCTACATCCACAAGATACGCTTCCAGGGTCTTGTTCTGGTTGTCAGACGAGGCATCTTGCGAAACTTTAATGATCATCGAGCAATCTTTGAAGGATGCTGATAGTAGGTAGGCAATGACTAAAGTCCGCAAGGGAGTCTGTTCATCGAAGAACGGGGTGCCGTTCCGGATGCTGGGTTCTCTGGACTGTGTTGAATCGAATGACGAGCTCGGCATATTCAGACTCGTTTGTTGCTGATCGTATGTAACACTTTCGCTTGCTAAGAAGAACTCGACCAATTGTGTATATTCATCGAGTGATACTTCATTCCCTAGATTGAGGACGAGATTGTCTTCGTCTGTAGCCAGCAGATCTACACCTTGCTGTTCTTTCAGTAAAGTGTTGAGGCCTTCAATATCCAGAGGGTCTAGTGCCTTTTGCAGATACGAAAGACGTTTGACTAGTGGACTTGAGCACATGAAACTCGCAAGCAGATCGGGCAGAGAATGTGCGGTGTCGTCTGTATCGCCGAGAAATCCAGTATTCTATTGAATCCCCCCATTAGCTTTGAAGTGGTATCGCATGGGACTAGAAATGCCTACCTGGCTGGGGATGACCATTTTTCCCTCGTAAAAAAGCTTTAGATTATTACCTTTTCCATTAGTTTGTTCCCAGCTCTTAACAAGTGCGTGCAATGCCTTGAGTACCCTTTCGCGGTCTCCGGAATATAGGTCCAATGGGCAGTACTCGTCGGCGGACGAGTGACTAGCATGCCCTCGTGGAGCTTTGGATTTGTGCAGTCGGTGCAGACAGAATCGGCAATGGTTTGTTTTGACAGGGTGTGACTTTTGTGACAGGAAGAATGGATTTGGAAGGAAACCCCACTTAGGCTGTGTTGTTAGGCCCAATGGTGATGAAGGAGGTTCGGTTAGATCTGTTTAACTAAAGAGGTGACACAGTATGGAGACTGGTTAATCACCTTTATCTCGACGGCCAACTGCATCGTGCCATCCGTGGCAGTCCCCACGAGATTATCAGCGAGGACGACATAACCTCTATCGGTATCGATATCGTCTATGGCCTTTCTGGAGGCCGGTCTTGCAGGTTGCAGGTGTTTAGCGAGCTCATCAAACCATCCTTTATCGTGTATGGGAATCGATACCAGTCGCGGGGTCGACCGGGGTGGCAGGAGTGGCACTACGACCTTGTCGGTGAAGGCCACGCTTGCATCTTCCTCGCTGAGCGTTGTGTCAGATAGAACGGGTGCGCCGTGTGCCTTCTTGCGGATGCGGAGAACAGTGCCTTGCAAGAAGCCGTCGTTGGCAGTGTTGCCCGTGTATGCTGCGACCAGGTTCGCGCCGCCTTCAGCTACGTACGTAAACGAGGATGGTGGGACCGCGGCCAGAGAGAAGGACAGGTCCGCAGAGGTGCTATCGGCCATGATAGTGTGCTGGATCACGGGATGGACATGATCAGAGCAGTCCTTGTTGTCTTTGACCACCCGCCCTGCTGACGCCGAGTCTTTGGTCCTATATACACCTCGAAGGCCGATTGTATAGAGTGGCGACATGGCATACATGGCCTCACCATCAGGTTATAACTGCAACAGCTGAATTCGTATCATGCAATGTGACAAGTTGTTGCCCTCCGGCATCACCTGCTCAGCTACTGTACGCGGTGCGGTTGCAGCTGTGGCACCACACCATCGCCGGGACCATCACCGCGAACCAGCTGCAGCTGCAGTACATGCACCAGGCCTTTGCCCGTCGACGGTACCAGCATGCCGTCACGCTGCTGGATCCGCCCGCTGTATGTCCATGGCAAACCACAGGCGGCTCTCGCATGCCCGTTTCGAGGCTGATCGGGCAGCTGTCTTTCTGCTTCTTGCGCTCGACTCGCTCGCCTTGTGCCGTTCGACCATCATCGAGAGAAGACAGGGCAGAGAAGCGTGATCCTTCAGCCCGCATACACAGCTAGACATCGACAATGGCATACGGTGCGCTGTCTGGTCCTGCTGTCCGGGGCAAGGCTCGGTTCATGCGCCGTAGCAATCGCTGATTTTTCCGAAATTTTGGTGCATCTTTCGTGTCTTTGCAGGCGGAGCTCCTTCACGAGGCGGCAGAGGCGGTGGCCGCGGTGGATTCGGTGGTGGTGACAGAGGTGGACGTGGTGGTGGCCGCGGAGGTGCGTTCCGTTCCTGCGCTTCTAGCTTTCGCCAGGTCGGGTATCGCCATGCTGACTTTCTGACAATTCTCACGTCTTCTTTCATCGCCCCTCTCGAAACTTGGCTTCTTTATACGATGCAATCTATGCGGAACATGGATCTTCTCCACAGGCGCAAGAGGAGGCGGTCGCGGTGGATTCAGCGATAGAGGTGGTCGCGGCGGCGGCAGAGGAGGCGGACGAGGTGCTCCGCGAGGTGGACGAGGTGCTCCCAGAGGCCGTGGTGCTCCTCGAGGCGGACGAGGAGGTGCAGGTGCCAAGGGTGAGTTAATTATAATACAGAAGGTCTCCTTGCTCTAACTCATGCTTCTCGCATGATCTCAGGAGGTGCTGGAGGTGCAAAGGTTATCATCGAGCCCCACAGACATGCCGGCGTCTTCGTCGCAAAAGGCAAGGAACACCTTCTGGTGACACGCAATCTCGTTCCCGGTGAATCAGTCTATGGCGAAAAGAGAATCAGCATCGAAACACCTGCAGAGGACGGCTCAGAGAACAAGCAAAAGATCGAATACAGAGTGTGGAATCCTTTCAGATCAAAATTGGCTGCCGGTATTCTAGGTGGTCTAGATAACATTCATATTGCTCCCGGCAAAAAGGTCTTGTACCTTGGTGCTGCAAGCGGAACATCTGTCTCTCATGTTGCAGATATCGTCGGACCTGTAAGCCAGAGCATTGCCCGGCTATCATATAGCGAGTAGCTCGCTGACAAGGTACTATGCTTTCCAGGAAGGGGCCGTCTACGCTGTCGAATTCTCGCATCGTTCCGGCCGCGATCTTATCGGCATGGCACGTCGGCGCACCAACGTCGTCCCCATCGTTGAGGACGCCCGTCATCCCATGAAGTACCGCATGCTCGTCCCCATGGTCGACGTCATTTTCGCCGATGTCGCTCAGCCAGACCAAGCTCGTATCGTCGCCCTGAACGCTCACCACTTCCTCAAGAACAACGGACACGTTGTCATCTCCATCAAGGCTTCGTGCATTGACTCTACTGCACCAGCTGAGGTCGTCTTCGCTGCGGAAGTGAAGAAGATGCAGAGCGAAATGATCAAACCTAGAGAACAGCTTACTCTAGAACCCTATGAGCGAGATCATTGTATCCTCGTTGGTTCGTATATTCGGGCGTAGAGCATGCACCTCGCCTACCCTTCCCCCTCACCTATGCCGTGCCTCCATTTCCTTGTCGTTCTTCCAGGCCTTTCTCGTTGTTTTTTGATTAAGCCTCTCTTTGGTGTATCATTAGTTTGTAGAGCCATTCCTTTAGCCGTTGCAAGGCAGCGTTAATGAGATTCAGGTGATAGCCCCTTTGCCAGCCTGCGAAGGAGGGACGTTCTCATGTTAGGCTTTGATTAAGTTAACATATTTCGAAAGTATACGCTCAGAATGTCTGGTTTCAAATATAGTACTTTGGTTGCACTAAAACCCTTATGAGCGTACCCTCAGATCTTGTACGTTGATTGCGGTACATGCTCTGAGAGTGTCTAAACCGTGACTTTCTCGATCATCTGGTGTTAATTGACTATGGCCAGACTGTCTCTGTCTCTTGGAAGTCCGCGCATCCACCATCGCGCATACAGCGAAGTCCGTTTTATCCATGCAGCCTCGCTCTTTCGGAGTGGAATGCTGCCGACGCTCAGCCTGCGGGCGCTGGCTGAATAGTCCATTACGCGGCGTTCCGGCTCTTCGAGCCACCTTGAGTCTGGCAGCAAATGTTGGCGAATCGAGTAAAGGTCGACGATGGACACACGTACTATGCAGTCAAAGTAGTCCAACATGTTAGTCCTGGACACGCCGAGTCTTTCTAGCATCAGTTTTGCTGACAGTTGCTATCTGTACCAGCTCGATCTTCACCACATCATGCCACCAAGATTGACAGAGCGCCTTCGAGCAGGCACCTTTCCCTAGGCGGTCTGTCTCCCACAGCTATGCGGATCTATGCTCTTAGGCTGCAAGCAGAGTCCATGCCCGAAGATCCTGAGAAGCACAAAGCTCTGTTCGCCGTGCTCTTAGAGACAGGTTCAAAAGAGAACGCATCGGACTTGGCAAAGCATTACGAGCAGTTTTCCGGCATACATTCCAAGCTAGGTCAAGAAGTCAATCTCAATCTCTTGAAAGATCAGAAAGCATTCGATATGTATCTAGCAGGCCTTGCTATCTCGAACGAAGGGCATGCTGTGACGAAACTTGCGGAAGCATCGCAACTACGCGATGCTATACTCGTTAAATCGACTGGAGAGCCGGTAGTGCCAACAGAGACGCCGTCTCAGGAGTGAGTCCAGCGCATATTCAATATATAAAGGCCTTCTTTCCTAATACTCTTACATAGGTCGGTACCGCCAGAAGTTGTGGAAGCCGCCACTAAACCTTCTCTAACGGATGCTCAGATAGCTAGTGCTGTACTGTCAAGGGGGAACCCTACGGCTAACATCAGGGTACTGAATAGAGAGTCCAATGACTCACCAGTTTCCAAATCGGATCCTGCCGCACTTCTGAATCAACCGACCTCTGCTAGTCCAGCGGCAGCTGATATGACACAACAGATCGAAGGCAATAAGACAGAAACACTCAACCCTACAAGTAAAGGTGACAACGTTCAGCCCAGTCCATCGTCCTCGCCTGCGAATGCAGCAGCTGCCTCTTCTACTCTGGCCGGACAAGCTGGCGAACCTTCAGGCGGCTCTTCGGGCTCAGGCGCCTCCAACGGCCAGTCTGCACCATCTGGCAATTCCAGCAGAACTGCAGGCAATAGTAGCGAACCTATAAGAGTTGTGGTAGAAGAAGCAAAAGGCAATCTTGTCCTACGATCAATTGCATGGCTCGGACGTACGCTCTTCCTCACCTTTCTTACCCTCACCCTGCTGTCTTTCATGATCGATCAGACCGGTATTATGCGTGGAGCATCAAGCAGAGGGGGCCCTCAGGAGTTTGCTCCCCCCGCTTCTGGCAAGACTTACAAGTTTACTGACGTCCACGGATGTGAAGAAGCCAAATCAGAATTGGAAGAAGTTGTTGAATTTCTGAAGGACCCGAAGAAGTTTACTAAACTAGGAGGCAAGCTACCCAGAGGTGTGCTTCTAACCGGACCACCTGGTACAGGCAAAACACTGCTCGCGCGAGCAGTTGCTGGCGAGGCTGGAGTTGTGAGTCCATGACGATATTGGAGGTCCCGTATAGCTCTCCTAACATACAACGCTTGTTTTATAGAAATTCCTCTTCGCTTCTGGTTCCGAATTCGACGAAATGTATGTTGGTGTGGGTGCCCGACGCGTCCGCGAGCTATTCGCAGCTGCCAAGCAGAATGCTCCGGCAATCATCTTCATCGATGAGCTTGATGCAGTTGGGGGCAAGCGTTCTCCTAAGAATATGCAGTATCAGCAGCAGAGTGAGCCCGGCCCTCTGGTAGCGGCAGAAGTGCACCATTTTGACGTTCGTTATCCTCAGCTCTCAATGAATTGCTCGTCCAGCTCGATGGCTTTACACAGACGGAAGGCGTCATTCTCATCGGTGCTACCAATTTCCCAGAGTCCCTTGATAAGGCTCTTGTTCGACCTGGTCGTTTCGATAGGCATATCGTTGTCCCTCTGCCGGATGTCAGAGGTCGTCTGGCAATTCTGAAGCATCACATGTCTGAGGTCGTCTACGACAAATGTGAGTATGGGAATGTTAATGCAGCCAATCAGCGTCGCCGACATTGTGACTCTACAGCTATCGATGTATCGGTCCTAGCAAGAGGTACACCAGGTTTTTCGGGTGCCGAGTTACAAAATCTGGTCAATCAAGCTGCTGTTCATGCTGCTCGGGCTGGCAAGCCGAAGGTCCAGGCTCGCGATCTCGAGTGGGCTAAAGATCGCGTCATGCTGGGTTCGGAAAGACGTTCCGCTGTCATTACTGATGAAGACAAGAAATTGTGAGTGGCTACGAGGTAAAGGCGCAAGTTTGTGCAACTGGCTGATGAATGGACTCTAGGACGGCTTTCCACGAAGCTGGTCATGCTCTTGTTGCCATCATGACGAAAGGCAGCACCCCATTGCATAGCGTCACTTGCCTACCTCGTGGATCAAGTCTTGGCCTGACTCATTTCCTACCGAATAGTACGTGCATAAACATACACAGTATTCTTCCCATAATCTGACTTTGCACTTCAAGTGGATGTGACGAATCAGACTTTCACCGAATTGCAAGCTCATTTGGACGTAGCTTTCGGTGGTAGGGCTGCCGAAGAACTTGTCTTTGGCAAGCTCAAGTGAGTTACGGCTACCGGCTCAATTCCTCCTTGCAAAACGTGGAGGTACTGATGCGTCGATCCCATCGAATAGCATTACTACTGGCGCCTCATCAGACATCAGCCAAGCGACTAAAATAGCGAACAGCATGGTCAGACACTATGGCTACAGCGATGTCGTTGGTCCGGTGAATGTATCGGATAACGAAACAATCTCGCCTACGACACGCTCGCTGGTAGATCAAGAGGTCAGGCGGATGTTAGAGGAAGCTAAGTCCCGAGCAACGGAAGTGCTCACTGCCAAGAAGACAGAGTTGGAAAGGCTAGCGACAGCTTTAATAGAGTATGAGACGCTTAACAGGGACGAAGTTATGAAGGTCATAAAGGGCGAAAAGATTGACAAGAGCATAGCCTGAATCGCGGTGGAAATAAATCCTGCAAGTTCTCAAAATGTCGTCCATTGTATAGTAGAAGAAGTATAAATCACCCCTTCATTACTAAAGTCTGACATATGTTGTGAAACTATCGCAATCTATAGACAGCTCTATCGGCCAAGGCAAACGGGCACTATTTCCACGTGGTCAGCGAATGCTTCTACCTAATATTGACAATCACAGAAGACGGAAGCCTGCTGCAGCCCTCAGACTCGCCTTGAATCTCGGCATCCACAACCTACAGCCTATTTGGCTGCTTTACAGCCAGGCTTTACCTCCTTTGAAGGCGGGTTGTGTTGCTGCAGACATGCTGAGCAGAGGTCCACGGTAGACTACCAGAGTTTGTTCTTCACAGGGAATGCACGAAGGTGATAATCTGGGCGAAAGAGAAATGAGGTGCTTACCTTGAGCGATGGTGAACAGGAAGATGTGTGATGGTATTGAATGTACGACTCTCCAGGTGACCTCTTATCCTCCTCCGTTGGCTGAACCAGCGGAAATCCAAGCGGTTGTTTTAATCAAGTCGCGATATGAAGCTCTTTCTCGACCTCGACAGGCAGCTATGCAGTCTGTAGAGGACCGAAGCAGGAATACGCACGACGTGTGCCGAGCTTGCGCGCGTCAACGAGGACAGCGGCACATAGCTTGGAATCGGCAAACTGACATCGAGATGCAGCGCAACTGTCGTGTCCTGCCTCGCTATCCTCAGACTGAGCGCATCTAGGTCGGGTCTTGTGTTTGTAAAAAAGAGAAGGAGGACTGCTGGAAATTATCGAAGATTTCAAAGCGTGATCGGGGCGGCCTGCAGTTTTGCGGCTTCGCCTGGATACAATACAGATAAGCAGCAGCATACGCATCCAGCAATGGACCCAACAGATGTGGAAGATCCTAAGCCTCCACGAAAGCCGTTGCCGCCGCACCGAAGGCCGAAGAGCAAGGTCTTGCGGTTTCTCGGCATCAATCCATACATCCTGAAGGATCTACTGCCATCCGGAAAGACAGCAGCTTACCTAACACTGGCAGCATCTCCATTAGCTTTCTATCTCTACGACAGAAGATGTGCGGAAGAAATCATGGAGCAATACAAGGCGAAAGTCAAACATCTCGCAGACGCACCTATGCCGGATTCTGGAGATGTCGAAAAGGACGAGCTTGAATTCCCTAGGAAGGTGTGGATTATGAGTACAAGAGTGCCTGACGACGGCGAGAACGATAGAGGGAACAGGTGGTTCAAAAACTACATCCAGGCAAGCTTATCAGTCATCTTATACATACTAACAGATTCATCTGACTTTCTGCCTTAATCGATCACCCTATGCAGCCTGTACTATATGCTGCTGGCTACGACTATTCCTTCCTGAATGGCACAGCACCTGGAGCTTTGGGCAGAAGGGTCAGCGAGAGGATACGTCTAGATCGGATAGCGAACATGACACCTCAACCTCGAGTTCAGCCAGGTGAAGCAGGCTATGCCGAATATCTTGACAAGCGCCGATTTGCTCAAGCGCAAGGTTTGACCGTCATAGTTGGAAGAAACACGTTAAAAGAGTACCTTTGGGGTTTGAAGCAAGGCTGGCTAGTCGACTTTGATGCTGTCCAGGAAGAACGAGGAGAGGAAGGCAAGATGCAGGACTTGCGAGAAGAGTTGGCTAAAGATGGTACATTTGACAAGGTGCCGACCAGCCTTGTGGAAGAAGGCTTCAGTACAGATGACGCATCAGAAAGCCCTTCCAGACCAGCGACAGAGTCACGGTCGTCTCTGATGCCTCCAGTGGCATCTTTCAACTTCTATAACCCGCCCGCTTTGCCTGTAGCTTCCACTTCCAACGATACACTGGAAGGTAAATCTTTGGTCATCCCTGCAGTCTCAAATCTTCCTACGCAGCCACCTATGCTTTTCCTACCTTTCGACCACCCACTTGGATACCTTCGGTATTGGCCTATCAAGATGTTCAAATTCTTGTTTTTCGAACGCTACCGCGTGCAGAAGGGTTGTGAGACTGCTCTCTCCATCATCCAAGCTGTTCATCCACAAGAACATCATAGAGGTACATTCATGGAAGATGAGGAGTCGCGGCGAGGCATCAGGCCTATACAGCCACCGAAGAATATCCAGCAAACAAGCTACAAAGAGGAGGAGCCAGTACAGCTCGAAGATGTTCTGAATGAGAAGAAAAAGAAGTTACGAGAAGAGTGGGAGGGTTATCCCCTGCCAGAAACAGGCAGCAAGGACCTCGATACTGGCCTTCAGGAGGAGTATCACTATAGAAAGACATTCAGCGAGACGCCTGCAAACATAGTTGGACAGCGTAAGGAGCTTTATGATAATCTGCCCGAAAAACTGAAGACTGCACGGGAGCTCGCGAGTCGAGACCGTCTACCCACGAAAGAAGAGCAGAAATACCCCCCTGCAACGGAGGCGGAACTTGTCGAAGACAGGGTGAACAAAGAGAGACGGTGGAGGAATGACTTCCAAGGCTGGTTGATGACGAGAGTAGGCAGCAAGGTGACATGGGATTCCCGCTTTGAGACTTTCAAGGTATTGGATCTGGATTTGGCGAGGACTAATAGGGAGAAGTCTACTTTCTTGGTTGGGACGGATTAGTACATGAGCTGGAATAGCGTATACAGGCACGTGTGTATCTTTGGATTTAGCGCAATATACGAATCCCCTTTTTTCTATTACAAAGGCTTGCCTTCCTTACATCCACTATGCGTGCAGAAAAAAAGGCTGTCGCCTGTTCGCCATCTCTGAACAGAGCAATCTGATCCTTCTTCAAACGAAAGCTTACGTTCAGCCTCGTCCTGACAATGACAAGTCAGAGGGTAAATCTAGCACTGCTCAGGGGGTATATCACTGTAGCTCACCGATGCCATTGTCCAGCTAGCTACCTTCCTCGTTTTCTGGCGTAGATAGGTTTGGACTTCAGGGTAAGTAACCTGTTAACATCCTGTATACGGATGTCAGACGCTTTCACCGATTCTGGTGATTCAAGATCGGAAAAAACTACCCTTGCTCATTTCTTCGAAAAGCAGGCCTGCATTTTTGTTGGAGCAGTCGACGATACTGTGAGCTAACTTACGTCGAAAGGCAAACTCGAGAAGTTAGCAAGCGCAATTTGCCCAATCTATACATTGGAAATCGGGCGCGCACGCTCCGATAACATAATACATAGATCGCGGGGCATAGTACTGTAGACATTTGAATGCCTGGAAGCTTTTGCGTGCCGTGGGGCAAGGAACATCCAGCGATTGACAGGTTTAAGAGATATAACGGGATTGCAATTGTGTAACATCGAGGCAGTACATGCGTCTGTCTTTCTTCATCGTATTGATCAAGGTCAGCCTCAAACATCAGTGGTTTCCAAGTCCGACGAAAAATATGGCAGAGCAGCAAATGGTCTGACAATTTATCCGAATATGCTGAGGGACAAGCATACAGACGTCCATGCGGCCATGTGCCAACTTTCATCTTCATGGCTTCCCTGCCTTGCGTGCAAAAAGCGAAACCTTGGAAACATCGGCAAAAGGAATATTTCGTTCCAGATTCGAACTGGAAACCGATGTTGCCCCTTATGTGTATCGATCACATTACCTTTTGCTGCGCAAGTTCTCTGGCTGATTGCCGGATTGTTACTAGGCAAACGCTCTACCAGTGAGCTAAAGGGGCTTGAAATATCGGCAAAAGAAATGGTTCATTCGAGAATCGAACTGGAAACCAGTGTTGCCCCTTATGTGTATCGATCACATTACCTTTTGCTGCGCAAGTTCTCTGGCTGATTGCCGGATTGCTACTAGGCAAACGCTCTACCAGTGAGCTAAAGGGGCTTGATATACTCCGAAATCTTTTTGAACTATATATAGCCAAAAAGTAGGCGAGAGAATCCCGATTTTTTTTCTCCCTTGTTGAGCATACAGGGCACCTGGCGTCGTTAAAAGCCGGAAGACACATCTATATTATTATTACATTCGTCAATACTTAGGCACCTCGAACTCTAAAGCCAGCGAATGGGCCTTTCGACCACCCGCCGCCACTGCAGGCAATCTATATAGCCAGAAGGAAACCTTGAAATCGACAATATCTGTAACGATCCGCGTTGTGCAAGAGTTACCGGTAATATGGGCTAACTGACGTCTGCCGCTAAGGCAAAGGGCTGGGGTTACTTGGGTTACTAAAGAACTCTGTCCATTCCTAACTTGCGAGACCAGACCTTACACAATATCGCAAGAGCGTGGAACCAACAGACAGGAACGGTTTATCACCCACACATACCTCCCGCGATTTCTCGCTACTGTAGGGAGACGAACAAGCTCGAATCAGGTGGAGTATGTGCGCTCGCCCTAGGCTTCTCTCAAGTCTCATCACGTCTGCCGGATGGCTCTATGTCTCTTACGCGCTGGGCCGCTCAGTTTGTAGACCCAAGCGAACATACTGAACGCCAAATGATCCAGCGTCCCAGCTCATGCTCTGCGAGATGTGGATGAATTCGCAAGGCCGCGTCTTCTTTACTGCAGGGTGGCACAAACACTATAGCTTCTCATGCTGTTATGAGCTTTAATTATCCATACAACGCAGCAAAGTACCGTATTGATGGCTGCTCCGCCATTTGGGATATGTATCTAGATTTGGACCTACAGATCTTTTACGCGCTAGCGCGCAAGTCTTGACTCAGCCGCCTTCGGCCTGAAGCTGGCCATCACGTGCCTCGAAGCACGACCACTTGAAGACAGCCAAAAGCTGGAATGACAGTCGGAATCACCCATGTAGGACTTGGTATGTCAGTTTCTAGTACCATCAGTATGTTCGAAATATGTCATTAGCTCCATCTACAGGAATAGGTTGTTTACAGATATCCTCCAGTTTTGAAGGCTGAGCGCGATGACGAGGAAGCGGACAGAGCTTCGAACAGCTTGTGGACGGACGCCGCATTAGCCAAGAAGGAACGCTCTGTTGTTTGATCCCTTAGACACTCTGGTATCTCCGACACAAAACTTGACCATGAACGTACTTGGGCGGTTCGGTAGCCTTCGTAGTAATCTGTGCACATCTAGTAGTCATATCGAAAGTGCGCCTGAAGTTAGTTGCAAACATCTGAAAAATCCTCACTCCCAAGGAAGTAAACCGTCGCAAAGAATGGTGCGTTATAGCACGCCTCGAAGTGAAGCGTCAGGTACCGCTCAAGTATGTGAATGAGTAGCACGGTCACGTGACTCACTTCGCCCAGGATGTATGAATGCCGCATTTACGCCTTGTGCTCGGGAGCTGAACCCCCTAGTAGTCGGGAAACGTGGATGATGGGCGGTCTGGACGGTTGTGTCAGCCCCTTCAGCGAAGCGATAATCGATAGCCCGCTCACTGTGATCGGCTACCTAGGCTTGCTCTCGTTAGCGAGGTTGAGTAGCTCGCTCCAACGTACCTATACATGCTTTCGGTGTTCGGTGTGCTTTAGTGCATATGGCGTCCAACAGCACCCTCGAACCGTTTCTCCAGAGTGTCATTGGTCGTGACCAGGTGCTCACGCCGTCATCAGGCAGGCTAAGGACGATTCATGCCCGTATAGCAAAAGAGTTGGACGATGTAAAGGTGTGTAACAGGAATCAGACCCCTGAAGACCCAGCCAAGCTGTTGACTTAATTTCCTTTCCTTGCGGATCTTTACGATTTAGCAAGAACTTCATCTGACTGTCCAGGAGCAGTGGCCTGCACTCAAACGGCAGTACAATACGACCATAGATCTTTCGGACCGCCTGAAGGCAGTCAAGAGCGAGGTCCATACCCTGGAAGCAGACCTTGACGGAGACGTAAGCCTTCAATCTCACCAACGACCTGCTTGAGCACGTCCTCGTTCAAGCTCACACTATTGCGCACTGCCCAGGAATCGGCCTTACGTCCTCGATTGCACACTAGGTTCATCACCCATTCACAGCTGGCAAAGCAATACCAGGAAGCAGATGCGCTAGCCGAACTCTTGCAGAGCTTGAAACGGCTTCAGCAATGCAATGCTACCGTCGAGAAGCTATTGGTGGAGGGCCGATTCGATGAGATTGTGCCTGCAATTCAAGCGTGTGAAGGTCTCGTGAATGGCGACATAGAGGACTGGAAGAAGGAATCCCAGCCTTACAAGCGCATGAAAGTGAGTTGCACCGTGTATAACCTCGGCGTCTGTGGTCGCTCAAGTGATAGAGACATCACTACAACCCAGGAACAATATGAACATGCGCGCAACAAAGCCAAAGAACGCCTAGAAGAGGCCCTAAACCAATGTGTAACATTCACCGATGGTCAGCTGACGCTTTCTATGTACACCACTGGATTGGATACACCTGGCTCGCACCGGATACGACTGCATAGTATCATCAAATCCCTTGCGGCACTTTCCACTTTGGAAAAGCTATTTCAGCGAATTGCCGAAGATCTTTTGCGAACTCTGATCAGGCCTGTGCTGGTCGAGAGGAGAGTGACGATTTCTCGCCAGTTATCCGACAATACCATACAACTCTCAGCAGTACCGTCGTCGTCGGCAATCACTCTAGAAGCTTGCATAGAGTCGTTGCGGACGATTCTACAAGCCATCACCTCAAGTATCGCCTCTGATGAAGCCACATCCGCACATCGACTGTTGTTACTCTCCTATATTATCCCGCAAATACAGGAATTACTCATTAAGAATGTTATCGGGTCATCGATACCATCGACTGCTGATAGAGCGGTACTCGTAGCTTACAAGGAAACTTGCAGAGTAGTCTCCGAATTCGAAACCCACGACTTGATTGAAACGGGCATTGCTGTTGACCCTAAAGTACGGAAATGGGTACAGCATGCAGGTGAACATTGGGCGAATGCCTTCGTACAACGGTCTTTCGCAGCGTTGCGCGCATATATCAGCACGTCGGAGTACTGGAACAAAACTGAGAAAGTCGAGTGGATAGATGACCCTAAAGATACGGTAGATAAAGAGCGATGGGAGCGCTGGCTTTCTGAGTCGAGTCTACCAGTAGTCAGCGTAGGCGAAGATCAGCAGCAACAGCAACAGCAACAGCAACAGCAACAGCAACAGCAACAGCAACAGCAACAGCCGCAAGCTTCGACTTCCAGGCTTCCGGCTCCCATAGTACCGCTCACTGCCAGACCATCAGCCGACCATGAACCGGAAAACGTGGAAGAAGACGTGGCCTGGGAGTTCGAGGAGGCAGAAGAATACGACAGTCAGGGCGTACCAGGTCTTTCCGTTTCGACCGAAGGTTCCGCGTTGGAAGGCAAACGAATCGAAGAGTCTCCGGATCCTAATGCGGACGTTGCCTGGGGCTTTGGTGACAATGACTCAACTGTAGAGCTAGATAGCGACCAAAATCCGAGGGCAGTCGCCACACAATCCACAGGACACAGGAAAAATACATTATCACAATCAAGCACGCGAAGCCGAGGTAGTTCCAAAGGCGTGCTTACTGTAAAGGGCAAAGCCAGTTATATAACCTCAAGCGGAGAGATCGTTGCAGATGATGAGGAAGAGGATGGAGGCTGGAGCTTTGACGCTGATGAGGATCTGGACTTGGAGGAAGAAGGGAATCCATCGATATTGGGCAGGGATGGTGAATCCTCTGCAACTGCAGTTGCACCTGTAGCTCAAGTCTCGGGGCATTCACGTACACTGTCGTCCGAAGATGCTTGGGGTTGGAGCAGGAACCCGGATCCAGATGAACAGAAACCCATCGGGAAACCTACGAAAATTATAGTCTCGAAGAAATTAGGCGCGAAAGGCCGGGCTGGAAGTGCTGCTGACATGCCTCATGAGCAAATGGACGTGGACAGCGGAATGTCGCGGTCCGCTACACCTGTGCAATCGCAGAGTACCATGCAGAATACAGGTGGGGCCGAATCGTCACGAAACGCGGATACTCAGAAGAACGGATCAGCCATGCCTATCAACGATGCAGCCACCTACAATGCCACACCAGAAATCACAAGCCTGCTAATCTCTTCGTCTGCGAAGACCGTGGCTGAAACATCGCTGGAGTTTTTACAAGCAGCTCTAGCGGTTTCTTCGTCTGTGTAAGCTATTCATAGCCTCTTTGCAATTCTTCCATTTATAGTTTGACTGATTACCACATACAGAGACTTCTCCGTAGACATTGCCTCCGCCTCCATGTCCCTTTTCAAGGCAGCCAGCGATACTTTCGATTTCTATCGCGCTATCGCGCCTGTTGCGCATTCGATTCTCATTTCTACAGTTCCGAGTATAGGCGTGCAACTCTCGAATGACTGTCTTTATGTTGCGCGAGAGGGCACACGCATTATGACCACGACTGTAGAAAGTCGAGCTCACAGTCAGGAAGATAGGGCAAGCAAAAAGAGATCAATCGATGCATTGCGACAATTTGGCTACTCTTTACTCGAGGAACAGATTGTAAGTATGTTGCGGCCGGTCCGACTTCTAGACGACTAACGCACTCTGCTCTTTGTGTCTGCAGGAACTGCAACGTATCCCGCTCATGGAGACGCTAGACGAGGCCGACGGTTTTCGAAATTCTGATGACCCAAGGACCTTTGCACGGTGTCAGCGCTGCGTGCGTCAGCTCGTGCATACTATTAGATCCATCTCACAAGCATGGCAGGTGAGCGAACGTGTATCCTGCTTACAACACGCACATACTTATGTGTCTATTCTAGCCTGTACTTCTGAGGCGCGTCTACTTCGAAACCCTAGGTATTTTGGTTAATGCAGTCTTATTGCGCGTTCTCGTGGAGATTGAGAATCAAGAAGATATATCAGAGGAGGCCTCTCACCGGCTGAATGATCTATGTAAGATGCTCCACGAGCTGGAACCGCTATTCGAGGACGGCGGCGAGGTAAGGCCCTATCTTTCCTACTCGCTCGTGAGGAATAGCACATCATTAACCCTCGCTTCCACTTAGTCAACCGTTGCGCTGCACGTGCCAGTGTGGTTCAAGTTCAAGTTCTTATCAGAACTCTTGGAAGCGTCGATGGTAAGCATAAATTCAACAAGAAGGTCCCCCCGCATCGCTTACTTACCCGTGTGTACCTTGTTCGGGGTTAAGGCCGACATCATGTATCTCTTCACCGAAGGGCACTTGGTGGACTTCTCTGCAACCGAACTCAGCAAACTCGTTCGGGCCTTATTTGCAGATAGTCAGCTGAGGCAGCGAAATTTAGAGACCATCGCCCAAGGTCGGTTGAAGTGAAACGAAGCAATCTACTCGGCAGCGAGTATAGCGGCATAAACAGCCTGTCAAATGTAACGCAAAGAGGAGCATGGCGTTTCTGCGCAAGGCTGTTGATTACGAAGTCATCAATTCGCGCTTAATTTCTTAAGCGGGCTGAAGTTGGGGCTCGCCAATGACGCAGACATCGCTAGCTTCCGTTCTTGGCAGCTACATAAGCATATTTTGCTGGCCCTAGGCTTATAATTTTCCCTTGCTATGAACGGCCAGGAATTTCCGAGATAATCAAGACATCATGTAGCATCAGCAATGTGAATATTGGTCACGTGGACTGGTTTCGCTCACAGCTCCTCATGATATTTCTTGAGCTGGTCCATGTCGGCCTTCTGGGTTGGCCATCCGATTTGTAGGCCGTCCTCATCCGAGGTCTTCGGAATCACATGGAAATGGACATGAGGCACAACCTGAATGCATAAAGTATCGTCAGGATCAATCTTCACTCGGAAGCCAGGTTTGAGCTATACCTGATGAGCGAGCGCGCCGTTGTTCTGGAGTATGTTGTACTCCTTGAATTCGGATGCCTTAGCAATCGCTTTGCAATGCCTGAGAACTTCCGACAAATGTTCATCGGCTGCAGAGGAGTAGAAGTCACTTTAGCCTGTACACCAGGCCGTTGTAATTCGACCACATAAACTCACGGATGTCTGTGAGCTTCTCTCCATGATCTAATTATTGTGGAGACAAGATACAGCTGAGTTAGATACTTGTTTCCGGACGAGAACGATTCGCGCTGACACTACGCAGTAGGTGCTGCAAGTATTACTTAGGCAGGAAGACGTCGTGGAGGGTGATTGCCTCATCGGCCCCAGTCTTGACGCCCCGCTAAAGAAAGAGAGGCTCACACTTCGGGATGACTAGAGCATGACCTTTCGAGAGCGGGCCGATATCTAAGAAGGCGAAAGTCTTCTCGTCATCTACGAGCTTGAAGGATGGAATGTCTCCTCTGCAATACAACGGGTGATGCAGGCCAGGTTCGGCCCGGTCAGATTGCGATGACGAGCTGTCCTGAGAATCGTTTGGCCAGCGCTTACTTGATGATCTTGCAGCTGGAGAACGGAACGAGTTAGCTAGCCAACGTGTTGTATACCGCTGGAACTCACAATATGCAGGATGGGTCGGAGTGGGCTGCCATCGTACTGTGGTGCTTGTAATGCGGGACGGAAGTCGGCGAACCCGCTGTGCAAGTTGTTCGGAGCAGCTGAGCTGGACGGAGTGTTCTAGCTAGGCCTAACAGCTTGAAGACCGTGCAGTGAAAGCGATTCTTGCGTCTGCTGCTGTTGTTGCTGGAGTTGAAGCAGGTCTTCTTGTGCAAGCAGGATGGGACTACAGAAGGATGATCGAGAAGCGTGTACATGGGGCCAAGATGGCTGCCATGCTCATCGTTGCTCTCCATCTCTCCAGCAGCCCATTGCCTGCTGAATGACATTTCTCAGAGCTCTGCTATGGCTCTCCCTCATAGCGGGAGTGGGATTCGCTAGCATACTGTATGCTATCTATGTATGGCGCTCCGTCTTTCCAGCTGCCAACGGGGCACGCCGTAAAAAGGTGTTGTCAGAGCTCAACGTGCAAGATGACGGTGTCATACTAGCTGGCCTGTTTCATCCCTACTGGTGAGCTCAAGATGTCGGTTGCGCCTAGTAACAACTAATGTCAAGCTACAGCAACGCTGGCGGTGGTGGTGAACGAGTATTGTGGACTGCGATAGCTTGCCTTCAACGTGAAGAACCCAAAACCATTTGTGTTGTATACACCGGTGACACTGATGCAGCGAAAGACGAGATTGTCTCCAAAGTCAAAGTACGATTCGTTGGCTACTGGAACGTAGCGTATGGCTGAGAGCGCATACCGCAGACTCGCTTCTCGATCCAGCTAGACCCTTCAAGACTTCATTTCGTATATCTCAAGAACCGGTATCTTGTAGAAGACTCGACGTGGAAACATTTTACACTCATTGGACAGAGTCTTGGCAGTGTCATTATGGGATATGAGGCGATTTGCAAGCTCAGCCCAGACATCTTTATCGGTATATTAGCCGTAGAGCGCTGCGTATGGGTGCGTTTACTAATCTGGAAGATACAGACACTATGGGCTACGCTTTTACATTCCCGTTAATCAAGCTTCTTGCTTGTGTACCGGTCGGCGCATACGTGCATTATCCGACAATCAGGTTCGACACCCGTCTTTCGCATCCAGCCGGCTCTGAACCTGGTGCTTACTTTTTAGTACAAACATGCTCGAGAGAGTCAAGAAGCGTGCATCGGGCCACACCAACACGTCCGCCGTATCTAGGTCCTACATACTCTCTAATGCCAAAGTTCTGTAGGCGAGATTGCAACAAGTTTGGTTGGTCCAAGAGTGTCTGATCTACTCGTCACCTCCGACCTTCCTTCAGTTACTATATAATCTTTGCACGTCTCTATTCTTTTTGTCTCCGACAAGCAGACTATATTATGGTCAATTCCTCCTGGACACAAGCGCACGTGAACCGTCTGCTCGGAGTCGGTACAGCGAATGGTAGCGTTTTGGGCCAACGTTGCGCTACCACTGCTTCAAGTATCTCCGCTAGTATTGTATATCCGCCTTGCGACACGGGAAGCCTTTCAGCTTTGCCATTGGAAGGGCGTCAGAACAGAATCCTAAGCCTGGCGCAGTTCAGGTATGTCTCGGCAAGTTGGCGGGTTTGGCCATAACACTGACAATGATGAATCAGACCGGAAAAGGACCATTCAGCTCAACTCCGCTTCTTCCAGGCCTTCATCGAACTAGTAGGGGAAACGGTAGCCTCGAAATGGAAGCTCGTTATGGCTGGCAGCGTAAGAAACACAGGTGATGAAGCGCGAGTCAAGCATCTACGGCAGCTTGCCTCAGATCTCGGCGTAGATGTAAGGTGAAATTAGCAAGGCTCGCAAGGATACTGAACCGACTGCTTGCTGCTCGCTCCATAGGATCAAGTCGAATTCGTTATAAATGCGCCCTTTCCCGAACTACGCAAGCTGCTTGCGACAGCCTCCGTAGGGCTGAGCACGATGGTTGACGAACATTTTGGCATAAACGTAGTGGAGTTCATGGTGCGCTTATACGCATTGAAAAGGTTGTGATCTGCTTGATTGGTGATACGTCGCTGTCTTTTCAGAGTGCCGGCCTTATCCCCCTCGTACACGCATCCGGCGGGCCTTTGCTTGACATCGTGACACCGGTTGATGGCGGACTGACAGGTTCGTTTCCCAGCATACAAAAGGATGCCTATAGACATCGAGAGCTAATATTCGAAGACAGGCTACCATGCCACCGAACCAGCGGAATTTGCAACACAGATGAGGCATATCGCTAATCTGGCTCCAGAAGAGGCATTATCGATTCGGCGGAGGGGAAGGCGAGCGGCTGAAACCCGGTTCAGTGAGAGCAAGTTCGATGAAGGATGGATGACAGCCTGGAGGTCGCTCGTCCGTAGGAACGCACAACTGGCGCAGCCATGTTAGCTAAATGTCTATTTTTACATGGCATGCATTGTGGCGACATCCGTACACCTGCTCCGGCAAAGAATTATAGAAGATTTGCCTTTGCTGCTGAATAATGAATGCACTTCACGTTATGGGGGTTGTACTGTCGTCCAGACTGGACTGACCCATTTGCCGCTACTTTTATTAGCAAGCCCGCAACCGGCAGCATACACGCGGTGACCGTACGAACTCCCGCCATAGCCCGCTGTCCCGAGATCGCTTGTTAACTGTGTGCTGTTCTGGCGGTCCCCGCCAGCGCAGCGGCACATTCTGGTGAGTCGACCGATATACAGATCAACGCACTAGGGATGTAGATGCAACCGGATGAGAGGTAACGCTCATGAGAACGCATAGCCAAGCAGCTGGATACCTTGGAGCTGAACCTCTCTATCAGTCACTCAACCTAAGGCATATGTTACGACACGCGATAAGACTGATTTGCTGTTGATGTTCGCTCACGGGCAAACGTGCGGACATGCACAATACATGATTCGAGTCAGCACAGCTATACTCTGGGGTGTCCAACGCGGACACTTCAGGAATCACGATAGTAGAAATCAAGTTCTCTCGGAGTCAATGAGCCAAGTTAATTGTTGTGATTGGTGGGTACGCAAACAGATGCGTGACAGAATGTCTAGGTTGCTGGAAATCATAGCCCTACAAGCTAACAAAAGGACACGCTACTCTAGACCCACCTTCTCAATCTCCCATCTCTTTCCACAAGACCCGCCAGGACACTCTCCAGCCCTTCCGACCTTCCCCAAGCCATCATGGCCGCCCAAGTCTCCTTGAGCTTGTAGGCCACGAGGCGACCATAACGGCCTGACGAAGATCCGACAAAGGGATTTCCACACAAGGTCGCCGCGGGGGTAAGCGAGGTGGCCCTTTCGGAACACGCGCATACAGCAGCCGCAGCTAGCTTGTGCAGTGGAACGGGAACCAGCGAGATCTTGCGAAAGGAGCGGAAGCTTGAGGGTGTTTCATCATTGATGATTGCAGAGGTGGGCTTGGAAGGGCAGACTGGATATGCCCATTTTTTACCGGTCTGCTGTGCGACGTGAAGCAGGGGAACGCATTGTTAGTAAAAGGCAGACACCCACACAAACGTTCTCACAACAATTTCATCAGCTCAAGTAAACCTACAGTGTCCGTCATTACCGGAAGATAGAGGCATCAGCGCCCAGCGCAAGCTCAGCGTCTTCAGGCCATACTACAATAGAGGCCACTAAGTAATAGTAAGACGTGCTCTGCAATTGAAACTACTCAGCATGAGCAATGCAAGCGAGTACGATTATTGCATACTTTCATGAAAATCAGTCTTCTTGTAGCACAGTTGATGATATCCGATAAGCAGAGCGTACTCAGAATGTGTTGCTGCTGACAATAATGATAAATGATTGTTAGTAGGCTGTGTAGGGCATGCATACTTAAAAATAATCAAATCTGACAGACCTTGCATGAGAATCCGTGTTCTTGTAACACAGTCGAAGAAACTCGATAAGCTTGATCGTGATTAGAGTGTGTTGCTGCTGACAATGATGAATGATTGTTAGTAGGCTGTGTTGGGCATGCATACTTTCAGTGATCAAATGCGACAGACCTTTGTTCAAAGACGCCCTTGTCATACAGCATCTTTAGGCGCGATTTCATGTCTTTCAGGGCGTATGAGCTCACCTCAGGGTCTATATTAGGAAGAGCGGTCAGCAATTGCTCCATGCAGGGTGGCTTCGCTGCATGCAGGGTGGCTTCGCTGTACATGGGTATGTCGGACAGGGTCGCCACACAGGGGCTTCGGGTTGCGATCTTGCGTAGGTGTCAAGATGCTGTATCAAGGACCGAGGGCATGTCGCTCACTTGTAGCATTACAGCATGGAAGTGATACTTTTCAAGGTTGTGGTTGAGAGAAGTGATAAGAAAAGGCAGACGTCGAGAACGAGGCGGCTTTAAGACCGATTTGCGACCAAGCATCTCGACGATGTCGGAGAGCGAGTGCAGCGGTCACGTGGGGAAAGGTCACAAGGCCTTCTAGCAAGCTTTCTCAGCAATACTCTTTGGCCGACCTTTGAGCTCCCCAGCGTGTGGTTGGTGTGTATGTAGACAGTGTGGGGCCCTCCGCCACTAACTGCATGCATCCGGCCACAGAAGTTAGGGGGTTCGTTGCAAAATGCTGCAGGCGCGCGACGTGCCTTTCGTAAGTTTCAGCTGTCTTTTTAGCCTGATAGTATGTCCTACTCTCTCCTGGCCTGCTCTCTCTAGCTCTATTGCCCGTGGCCTTGCGATCGTACCTCGTTTACCCCGCTTTCTGCCTCGATCGGGGTACCGCAGTGGATGAAGTAGGTGTGCAAGAACGTTGGCAGTAATAACGAATAGACTCGTAGCCTGTTCCGACCCTGCCAACTCACAACGGGCATGCAGCTCCCTAACACGGATGACACGGGCGTGAGGATCAGTGAGGCAAAACGGTACATTAGTGAAATACTGGTCCATCTACGCGTCTCAGGGCTGCTGATGGAAACAGACAACACGCCCTCGCGAAAACTGCCAAAACCTCCTGGCAACGCGGCACACGCTCGTAGGCCTACAGGCGGGATAACGTGGGTATAGTTGGGGATTCGAAGCAACGGACACATAGTTATGAATTCGAGACGACAGGAATAAACTTCGTCATTCTACTACTAACGAAAGCGTATATTAAGTGCTCGATTCTTTCGGGTATTAAATGATTTCCCAGGTATTGACGGCTTCGCCCCCATATCTCCTTTGCCGACTGTCCGATCTAACACGACTGTTCCTGCTCGATGATCTTCCTGCTCTTGCAGCTCTGTATTCATCGGTTGAAGGTCCTCTTCGGCTACTAGCTGGTCGTGACGAGGACCTTGACGACTCGTGAGACTGCTCATAGGCGAACAAGTCAGAACGCCTACCACGACTTCCATCCCGGAACATATTCCCGAGTGGTATGGCACTGTGCGGCTTCCTGTCTTCTGAAGCGATATCGAGGTCTGCTCCTTTTCTGCCTCTAGATGTATGTACAGTCTCTGAGGACGGGGACAAACAGGATTCCGCTTCAATCGCACTGATTGCTTCCTTCAACCAAGCACACTTGGCAACATCCTGAATGGACCATCGTTTAGCCACATCAAGCTGAAGGCAACCTAGAAGCAGCTCCTCCACTTGTTTACGCTCCTTCTCCAACGGCTCCGCTGTCTCAGCGCCCACCGCGGCAGCATCCCCATCATCTTGAGGCAGAATACTTGGAGAAGCCGTCATGGTGGCGGAATCTAGAACCTTGCTCTTAATACGTTCCGGCGCTTTCAAGACCTCAGGAAGCTTCCATTGCGCCTTCATGATGTTGACCCTCAAGCGGGGCTCAAAGCCATCATCGAAGGGCAGTCTGCCGTCAATTAGGGCGTAAAGCACACAACCTAACGCCCAAATATCGACAGCTAGGGAGGAGATGGGAGAAGGAGACCGTATCTGTTCTGGAGAGGTATACTGCAAACTTCCAGGCGCTGCATCGAAAGCGCCCGCGCCGCCGTGCGTCATCACAGAGGTGGGAATAGCGTGGTGCTGTCGTGCTCGCCGCTGTGCAACGGAAGGCTGCGTGACCGGGAAGGCAGACGGTGGTACTGAGCTCGACAAACTGTCCGTAGCTCCTAGAACAGGACTTGCGCAGTTCATACTCTTATCTGGCGAATCTGTAGACGGCAGCAGGGTTGAAGCCGCATGACCGAAGGAATTGAATGCAACTGCACCGGAGGGGTAGCCACTACCTGACGGAGGCATGTAATTCGATCGCATATTGAGTAGTTGGGCATCTCCATCGCTCAGAGCATGCTCTCTCCTAAGTTTGGGATCGTCTTTGAAAGGATTGGCCGTCACCGGTCCGCTGCCAGGACTAGACATTGGCGAGATCAAATTCGAGTCGCCGGTGGGGGGACCGGTACTGAAAGCAGTATTCACCGTTAGACTTGGAGCATAAGCGAGTCCAAAATCCGATATCTTGAAATTGCCTTTGTCGTCCATTAAGATATTCTCCAGTTTGATGTCCTTATGGGTAATATTGAGGGCTGTGTGCAAATAGCGGAGACCTACAACGATCTGAGCAAAGATCTTTTTCGCTTGATCGAACGGCAAGCCCGCCCCGCCTGTAGGTATCTCGCCTGCTGGTCGTATGCGTATCGACGAGGACCTGTGGAGTTTTACACCAGATGGTGGTAGAGAGGAGGAAAAGTTGGACTGCGACAAGCTACTCTGTGACATATTTCTTGCCGGTGTAGACGTAGCGGCTGCGGAAGGCGGAAGTTTCGACAATTGGCTAACTGATGCGCTGAGCGAAGGTGGAGAGGACTCGCGGAGAGCTGGGCTTTTCGAACCACCATTGCCATATGATTTGACATATTGCAGAAGATTGCGTTCACATAAAGGCATGAAGATGTAGCTTGCAAAGCTATCCTCGTAGTAATGCAGCAGGGGAAGAATGTATGGATGGTGTTGATCAAGCTGAGACCAGATAGATACTTCCCTCTGAAGAGCCGGGTCCGCCAATGATATATCGCCCTCCTGAATTTCGGTCTGCATATCCTCTTCGTCACTGCTCCTATTTGACGCGAACTTATTCCGATTGTTGTAAGAGGGTGTGGACGCTTGCGAATCAGAACTGTCTATAGTCATGGAAGAAGCCATTTGATAATAGTCGTTTTCAGAACTAGGAGGCAACCCGTCCACAGAAAAACTCTTCAGGGGCAGGGAAGGGCTTGAGCAGGACCTGCCTCTGCGATTCCGAAATCGCCCGCTCTTGCTCGATTCGCCGGTGGTTATGTCTTGACGTGTCCTACTTGAATCTCGCTTTACCCGTTTTGGCCCGTTTGCTTGGCCATTGACGCTCTCCGCGATGAAGCTGCTTCCTAGCTTGGCGTCAGACCAGCTGATGCCCTGTCGCCCGGTCGGATGATATGAAGGTGAACAGGAATGGCGCACAATCTTTACTGCAACCAATTCTCCGGAAGCAATGTGCCTCGCTCTACGAACCGTTGAGAAGCTCCCTTGACCAATAATCTCCTCCAATACGTATCCATCGACCTCCTCGCCTTCATCGTCTGGATCCGGTGCTATGAAGCTGCGTAGGAAGCTTGTGCTACCCGCCTCGCTCCCTCGGCGTGTGCTGCCCCCAGTCGCACCGACACTGGCAGTGTCGAGGAACATTGCTGACCCTTCCGGCGTTTGATAGCTTTGACCGTTTGAAACTGATTCTGAAGGCGCCCTCGAAGGCAGGTTGCCCCTTTTAGAGGCTGAAAACGAGCTGAGGAACTCTGCAGCTGGCGACAGTATATCACTACTAGACATGCCCGCGATGGAGCTGTTATCTCCCGATTCAGAGGTCTGGCTGCCGCTATAAAATCTCTGCGGTGCAGGCGGGCGTCTATGTGATATGTACGAAGCCTGTGGCGAGCGAGTAGAGTCGCTGTCCGAGTGCCAGAGTGACTGACTTATAGGTGCATCGGCGGCGCTCTCAACCTGGCGTGCACGCAAGTCCGGCAAGCTTGAGGTGAGGGCTTCCGTAAGAGCATCTTTGTTTGCTGACGGACTTGAGAACCCATCGTTATTGCTTATCTGGAGTCTCGCTAAACGTACTGGCTCGGCTGTGGTGCCTGCCTTTGCCGTTGCCATTGCTCCGGGCGACGAGGTCTAAACGAATAGAGGATTAGAGAAAACATCACACGAGAGTCAGCTTTGCTTAGACGCCGGCCATCAGCACCTCGGCCGCGACCCTGAGCAAGCTTCGACGCTGCTCCGTCGCTGGGAGCGATAAGCTCTTTCTGGAAGACTGCGCCTCACAGGTTCGCTATGGCGAGGGATTCCATGCAGACCATCTTCCTGTACACTTGTGAGGCTGTTGTGCGTGGCAGTCGAGTCTCTCCTATCTCTGCCCCCGCCGACGACTGCGGCTCTCGTCCCTCTTTCACCTGGGCTTGCTGTTGCTGCTGCATTGCTGGGCCTGGTCTGACTCCTCCGCCTGGTCAGCAGCCCTCTTGGGTCATACAGCTCGAATGTGCTCTGCGAGGCAAGCGGTGGGGTCGCCGTAGGTGCTGCCGCTCTTGATGCTATAGACTCGCTGTTTACACTGCTTGCACTGGTGCTGTTGACAGAGACCGCTCCCGCTGATGCCATCCAAGGCCCTCCTTGAACGTTTCAGGCGGGAGGGGGGCGATGGATCTTGCAAGTCTACCGATGTCGTACAGAGTTGACTGCAGCTTGCATGGAGCTCTCCGAGCTTGATGAGCGATAACCTGGTCGAGTTGAGGGGAGAAAGCAGATCGCAAATCGATCAAAGAGGGGCAGGACATCCGAACGAACGTGCAATGAGCTGGAGTCAGCAAGCTCGGCCAAGAGCCGCGCTACGGAGCTTATGCAGGCATGAACTCACGCGTCTGTTCCGGTATGGGCATCTGTAAGCATCGTCTTTGGGCTTCCCCATTGCACGAGACCGGTGAACAGGAAACTGCGCCACCCGCCGGAGCCCCGGACTTGGTTTCAGACACCAGGTACCAGGTAACGGGCGGTAAATGAACCGGATGATCCAAATCCGCGCAACAACGATCGCGGGAGGTTGTTAGTGTGCAGAAGCTGTTCATCTTAGTGCTGCAATATGTTATGTACCCTGCATATCTATAAGCTGTGTTGTGTGGTCTCGTACACTCAACAGACTTGAACTACATGCGGGACAGGCCGAAAAACCGATCCAAAACAAACCCCTACTCCACTTATGATCACAGGCAAGGAAGCCCCTTATTCCGATATTATTGCGACTATCCTGCATTGGTGAGTGGTGCACCGCATCAAGTTCCGCAGTTCCAACTATAATGACTCCAGGACTTTCTCCGCTGTGTCGAGGAAGATATCGGCGTGTTGCTTCTCGAAGACACTGATCAAGGAGTCAAGTCAGCATGTCAATTCCCAACGGCACACGCCGTTGCTAAACGTACAGCATGGGTCTCAAACGGACAGCTATCGGAAGAGAATGCATTTGGATCAGCGATGATGTATCTCCGCGATTATGAGCAGGCGAGCTCTAGAGGTTGGACACGTCGCCATGGGAAGAATATCACATTCCCGCGTCTATGAGAAGACTTACATCGGTCACCGCATCCACCCATGTTGATGCCATTCAATCTCATCTGTTTGACGAAAGCGTCTCTCTTGGCCGGGGTTTCAGCGTCGAAAGCGATGAACGTCCCCTGACTGCAGGATGTAATCACCAACGAATCAGATCAGAGATTTGCCCTGTGGGCGGTCAATTCAAACGTCAAACATACCCTTTTCCTCGTACATTCGAAATCTTGCCCTTTCCTGCACCTTGTTCTAGCTTTGTCAATCCATTGAAGATGTAGGATCCTACTTCTGCTGTGTTCTGAACGAGATTATCCCGTTTTATGATTTTGATCATCTCTCTCGCTTGCAAGGCACGTATCGGGTCTCTGTTGGAATAGTGAGTCGTTTAACAGCGGGACAGTGAATCAGCAATAGACTACGATAGGACGCGGGACATCACGTAAAACCCGTACCCCATCCACGTTCCGAAGGCTCTTAACGGTAAAGAAGCTCTTGTTCCGAGTTTATGATAAAATCCAGAAGCTTGAGCTTTCTTCGAGAAAGATACCATATCAGGAGGATTTTCCGCCCCAAGACCCCATTTCTCATGTGCCCAAAGTGTACCTGTAGCTCCAAGACCAGTCTGAACTTCATCACAAATCATGAAAACTCCATTGTCTTTGGTAATCTTTCTTAGACCTTGGAAGAAATTGGGAGATGCATGGAAATCACCGCCTTCTGAGAGAATAGGTTCAACAATCAGTGCAGCCACTGGTTTTCCTTTTTCTTTCCATTCCGAAATTATTTCTTGTACCGCATTCAAACATCTGTCTTCTTCTTTGGCATTCTCTTCGGTGTGTTCTTCAAGCGGGTATTTCAAAGCCGGGAATGGAGCGGATGGCCAGTCGAATGCTGGAATATCGAGCTTGTGAATCGCTTTGCTCCGTGTTGCGGATAATGATCCGAATAAACGGCCATGAAATCCTCCTTTGAAAGAAATGACCGTCAACTCTGGTGAGCCGGGCTGTTCGCATTTCAGAAATGTCAATAAGCGGAAGTGCGGATATGAAATGTTAGGTTATAGGTTTGTAGACTTACGGACTTGTTGTTCATGCAACTATCGATTTCTTCCTGTGTGAATTCCACATTCCCACCTCTTTCTCGAGCTCTATATGCCATGAAGGCAGCTTTGAGAGCGCCCTCAACTGCGCATGAACCGCATTGGGACGTGAAGACCTGATCTAGACCTGCTGGAATGACTGATCCCAGACCTTCTTTGATCACCTGCCCCCATTGTACGTTCGGGAAGACACCTAGTGCAGGTCTGTTGATGGCGGCGGTTACAAATTCGTCCTGCATATCATGACATTAGTGAGCATTTCATGTCACCCCGTACCCATCTCACTGAACAATTAAACTCACACTCTTTGCTAGTTTGACAAGATCGGGATGGTTATAGCCGACGGCAATGGAAGCGATCTGTCCGAACATGTCGAGAAGAGCATTTCCATCCGCGTCAACCAGGTAGTTGCCATTTGACTTGGCATAATCGACTACTAGAACATGAGTTCTTGGATCTTGGAATTTGCCGATTTCAGACGAGGCTGCTTGGGATGCAGGCCCAGGTGTGGTGTCTGTCTTCATGCTTGGGTGGGAGTAGGCAGGTGACGGAAAGAGCGAGCTTGATGCTGGGGCTGAGGCTGAGGATGGTGATGCTGCTGCTTCAGTGGCATAGCTGCGTGTCGATGATGCTGTATCCCTGGCTACCGGTGTTGTAGTATGGACCGCTCTGGCTGGAACTCTAAGAATAGCCGGGTGTCCGCTCCAGCGAGAACTGCCTAGATTCATTCGGACGAGCCGAGCAGCTTGACGGGACAGCATGCTGGTCTAGACTACAGGCTGATTAGCTTGTGGATCGCAATGGTGCAGGATGAGTGCCAGTTGTAGACCAGAAGAGGGACACAGTCAAGTCACGTAGTGCAAGCGGAACCCCGCCGAGAACCCGCGAATCAGTGGAACGCCATTGCAGACGGGTTCGAATACCGCCGGCGACGACGGTAAGCACGGAGCGCAATGGAGACACGGCAGTGTGCTCAGAAAGGCCACTCGCACCTCCGCTGCTGCTTTGCCTGCCTTGTTAGAGCAGCTTGCGCTTCTACGCCTCGATCGCGTTGTAGCATGGCAGCATTGATATGGACAGGCTGCACTAGCTGACAGTCTGTGGGGCTCTGAGCATCCCTCTGGTCTCATGCTGGCCCAGTTCTGGTTGCTGGATGCTAGTTCACCTGCATGTATCCTGGCCGGAAGTTACCTTTGTGCCATCTGCAGACCGTGCTGTACGCGCCCATTGTGTCTTTGCAGCAACTCGCCTGCACTGTTGCCGTCACCGAAGGGACCTGGATTGGCGACCCATCCTCCATTCGGGTCCATCACTAACCATACCATGCATATATCGCAGACGTGACCCATCTAGCTCGCTGCTCGAGTTGCCATGGACGGCATCCAGAGCGATGGGCCTGCGTCGGCACACGCTGTCGCCTCGACCAGCAAGGCGTGTGCCTCGAATACTCCAGGCAGGAAGGCAATCCTCCACTTGCAGCCCTCGGTGCGCCAGACAGTCGTCAAGACCATCACGACCACGACGATACACTATGCTCCCATCGAACTGTTGCATCCAAAGTCCCCAGAGCTTGCAGGAGACTATACACAAGACCGTCACTCGTTGCCGTTGTTGCTGGCAGAGGACAGGAGAAAGGCTGCCCTGCACCGAGCAGGGAAATCCGAAGGCGATGATATTGAAGAGCACTCCAATGGACAGTCTACGAGGGAGGTCAGGCGATTCCAGCTGGACTTTCCCAGCCATTCTGGCGAACCGATCACGGCGGTCTATGCCCTTGATGGCGAGGGAGATCTAGCAAATGCCTTTTGTGGCACCAGTACCAGCGATAGGAAGGGTAAAGGCAAGGCCAGAGAGATAACTGAGGCCCCCTTACCTAACAACCTTCAGGAACTAGCGCCTCAGCAAGCCGAAATGAAGCGTAAGAGACGCGCCTGTGTGGAGCGATTCCCAGGCAGTCCCCAAGCACGAATGCCGAGCGGCGGGTCTGACGATAGCAGCGCTCTGACACCCCTGTCTACTGCCGATGACGATGATGGCGCTCGTCGGCCTCGCAAGAAGAGGAAGAATACGCCAGTCTCGCTTGACTCCACAGCTGGTCTGAGAGGAGAGGTTGGTAATGGTCTGGACACGCCGGATACCACATCAGGAGATATGGATGAACGAGTTAACCCAATTAAGCTGGAAGTTTCGCCGCCATCGCATAAGGGCAAAGCAAAGGCCGTTGCTGCAGACATGGGTCTACCCAGTCCTACCCTCTCGCCGCGGCTGCATCAAGATGAATTCGATGAAGCTGGAACTGGTTATGAGGGCTACAAAAGTGACAAGCATCATGCGCCGAGTGGAGTGCCGGAGACGAATTCCACGGGGAGTCGTGCGATCAGTGCTGTCACTAATCAGACCGAGCAGGTCATCGAAGACGCAGTAGACGACTCGCGGCGCAATGAGAACCAGCTTGCGTGCTTGTCGGAGGGCTATAATCTGTCAACTCTCATGTCACTACCGTCCCTTGTTTCAAAATACGCAACCCTCAACGAGAAGCTACAGCTCAATATACTTTATCAGCTTCTCCGTCAATCGTCCACTCCAGTCATACAAAAAGTCAACCACATTATTCAACCTGCTCTCAAGCGAGACTTCGTATCGGATCTACCAGCTGAGCTGGCATTGCATGTAATGTCGTACCTGACCCACTCACCTCCTACGATTATGAAATGTTTGTTGGTTAGCAAGAATTGGAAGAGATTTATCGATTCTCAAGGTCAAATATGGAGTGATCTGCTTAAACATGATGATCTATGGGTCGGAGCTGGTATTGTCAGAGATGAAAATGGCGCCCCTTCTACCTGTGAAAATGCCGCTCTGTCCGTTGAGAATGAAGAGGCTGCTTATTGGTCTTCAGTTGGCGTTACCAAGAGTGCATTCAATCGTTCAAGAGCCAGTAGATCTGGAGGAAGAAGAGGCCAGAATGGTAGGCTAGGGAGAGGAAGGGATCCGCGTACTAGGTTGTTGGGTACAGAGAAGGCAGACGGTCAAGCTGTTTATGGATCCAGTAGGTCTGGACGAAGAAGAGGCCAGAATGGTAGACTCGGAAGAGGGAGAGATCCGCGTACTAGGTTGCTGGGCCTGGAGAAGGTAGAGGGTCAAGCTGTTTATAGCGGCGATGACCACCCAAAGGAGATAGACGTCAAGGATATGCTTTCTGTCAATGACTGGAAATCAGCTCTTTTCCTTCAAAGGTGGAAGGAGAGGACTTGGGATGAATCGTTTACAGTGGAAGAGGCGGCCCGACCTACGGCTGAAAAGCTGGCGGCCGTAAACAACCCTATACAAGCAGATGGTGTGCACAGCAACGGCACTTTACGTTCTGCTTCAAGGCTACGTCATGCAGACACTCGACCTAGTATCAGGGAGTATGCTTGTCGCACCGGAATGACCTCCCCTCCTTCAGCGGCTCAGTCCCTCCCCATCGAAGTCGACTACATTCATCCACTCAAGCTCGTATACAAAAAGCGCGTTGCAGTACGCTCACATTGGTTCTCACCCGAGCCGGCTGAAGACTCGGTGCATCGGATAACATTTCGAGGCGCCCAGACATCGGTCATCACCAATCTGCAGTTCGATAATGAGAAAATAGTGACCGCAAGTGATGATCCTAGTATTGATATTTATGATACTATGACAGGTGAATTGAAAATGAGATTAGAAGGTCATGATGGCGGTGTCTGGGCTTTGCAATACATTGGTAACGTACTCGTAAGCGGTAGTACAGATAGAACGGTCAGAGTTTGGGATCTAGAGACTGGAAACTGTACGCATGTATTTTATGGACATACTAGTACTGTTAGATGTCTGCAGATAGTAGAGCCTGTCAACGGTGAGTTTTCGCTCTGATTACCAACCATTCGGTATATGGCTGATATACCCCCGCTTTTCCAGTCAATCCCGATCCAAACGGAACTCCAGTCTGGGAACCACCCTACCCTCTCATTGTCACAGGCTCACGGGACTGGACACTACGAGTTTGGAGGCTACCCTATCCGACGCGGACTTCCTCCCTCCTTCCATATTGCCCGCCCTCTCCGAGTGATGAAATCAACGATCCAGCAAACAACGCTTACTATCTTCGTGTACTCAGGGGCCACGGGCTTGCAGTCCGCGCTCTCGCAGCTCATGGTCGTACAGTAGTGAGCGGCAGCTACGACTCTTATCTGCGAGTCTGGGATCTGCTTTCCGGCGAATGCAAGCATAAGCTCGTTGGGCATAGCGCAAAGGTATATTCAGTTGCTCTAGACGCCGCTCGCAACCGGTGTGCTTCGGGATCGATGGACGGAAGTGTGAGAATATGGTCACTTGAAACCGGAGAGTCTCTCTTCACACTGGATGGGCATAGTTCTCTGGTTGGCCTACTCGGCTGCTCCCATCACTTTCTCGTGTCAGCTGGTGCAGATTCGACTCTCAAAGTTTGGGATCCAAACACGGGAACGTGCATCAACAATCTAGCTGCTAATGCTGGCGCGATAACATGTTTTAAACATGATGATTTCAGGATCGTAAGCGGATGCGAAGGACAGCTTAGAGTCTGGGATATAAGAGGTGGTCGGTCTGTCAAAGATGTGGTAACAAACATGCAAGGGGTATGGCAGCTTCAATTCAGTGATCGCTTTGCTGTCGCTGCGGTTAGTAGAGATGGAAGGACTGACTTCGAGAGTATGTTTCACGCATGTCTGCGATATATGGCCGAAAGCTGACTTTCTCCCGTCCAGTTCTGGACTTCTTTCCTGAGTTACGAGACGATAGGCGGCATTCGTCGGAGTATGATGATGATCAAGATGGTTATGATAGTGGGAATGAAGACGTGCGAATGCAAGACACTTTTGATGTCCATAATACCGCCCTGCACCCCCCAGGCCTCGTAGAAGACGATGCGTCTAGCTCCGTGCCTCATTACGAAGTTTCGTCATCACAGGCATCAATGTTCCAGACACCACGGCAGGCAGGTTCTACTTCTTCACGTCCACCACCTGCTCGGAACCGTACCGAGGCTCGCATCTACTCGTATCCTAGTATGGTGTCTAAGCAGAAGGATCACTATCATCATCATCGCCAACATCATCATCACTACCACATTACTCAGGCGCAAGGCAGCAGTCAAATGCACAATTCTGAGTCTGCTCTAGGACGGGGTCACTCGACGACAACTAGACAGCTCAGCAATTCAGCATCAATAATATCATCCGTTGCCGTCGTTGATGATCCTGAGGGTGTGGAAGATCTCTTTGCTTATCATGCTGGCGATGGTTCTGGACCGTCCGATACTACATTATATCAAGCGCACACAGAACTCTCCGACTCGCGACAAGATCATCAAAGTCACCTGGAAGTTGGCGCGGCTTTGGCTGATCTAGCCAACTCAGCGGCAGATACTGGTGTTAAGAGTGAAACTCCGGAAGTGAAGACGGAAGAGGAAGATGTGGATCAGAAACCCGTGTAGCTGTTTACTCGATGTCGATGTATGCACCTTCGATATGTAAAGACTATGTACAGGTACAATGTCCTAGTATTGAATAGAATGCATGCACACCTCCGCAATGTATCTGCATCTGCATTTGCATGTCAAGGCTTAGCCCGGGCCGCTAGCTACGTAGGCGGACATGCAACGCGCACCTCAAATCTATATGAGAATCCCTTGCTGTCAAGTCACGCTTCGTGCTGTATATGCAAACATTGTGCAACCCGCTGACATGTACAAGCACGTGCCAACCGAGAATACACTCTGGCATCCGTGTCTGCTCGTGGGTATGCCCGCTCCCGATTGAGCCGAACAAACGAGCTTCAATATGTCTGTGAGAGTGTTGATTAATTATAGCAGGCGACAACTGCTGATAAATATGCCAGCAGGATAAGTCCGCTTTGAAGAGCTATCCGGCTGGGCATCATGAAAGTGTGCTACGGTCACATATGTCGCGGAGTGCCCAAAATTCAGCTCAACACCTGATACCACACCTTAAGTCTGGAATGAAAGTGCTCGACATTGGCTGCGGTCCCGGTACTATCTCTACTTCCCTTGCGAATATTGTCGGTCCCTTGGGAAGCGTGATTGGGTTAGACCCATCCGCTGAAGTAATCGAGCAAGCCCGCATGAACAGCATAACGAACAGGGAGCATAAAAACGTGACGTTTGAAGTTGGAGATGCTGTGCATTTGCGTTTTGAGGATTCATCCTTTGATGTTGTACATGCTCACCAGGTCCTCCAGCATGTATCAGAACCCGTAGCCATGTTGCGTGAAATGCGGAGGGTAGCCAAAAGCCCCGGTGGTATCATCTCCCTCCGAGAAGGAGATCTGCCTAGCTCGCTGCTTTATCCAGATCCGGGCGGTATGTACTCTATATTCCTCGATACCTATACTCGTACAGCAAGTGCTTCGGGAGCAGATCCACGACTTGGAAGAAAACTGCATATTTACCTTGATAAAGCGGGATTCAAATCGAGAGAAGTTAGCATTCAAATGTCAGCAATGTCTTATGGAGCTGGGAAGCCTGAAGAAGCGGAATGGTGGGCCAATTCATGGGCGGATCGATGTTTGAAATCTGGCTTTCATGACGATGCTATAAAAGGCGGACATGCCACTGAAGAGACATTGCAGAAGCTCTCAAAGATGTGGAGAGAGTGGGCGGAATGTGAAGGTGCTTTATGGGCAATCTTCCAGGCTGAAGCCATTTGTACGATCTATGCTTGAATCATAGCAAGGCGAGAAATGCACGGACAAACAGAAAATACAATAGATGAAACCGGGGCGCGCAGATTACCCGACGAACGCACGAGGACAGTGAGGAAGGAATGGAAGTTGAGTCGCATGCTGTGCTGTCATGCAACCATTTCCGTCCGTGCCTATAATTTGGCCTACAACCGCCCGGATGTACCGCTTTGAATACAAATCTGCGAACGACCACTATGCATTTCGAATCTTGTTTTGCAATAGCCATACCATGTAAAAATTCAACTCGAGTACGCGCAGTTGTCAAAGGTCCTTTACAGGGTAAACCTGTTCGGAGCAGAGTGACGCAGTACAGCTCCGCTGGCGCGGATATGTATTAGTCTAACAAGGCTGGCTGATCTGCAGCGGAGGGAGCCAGTGATCATCGAAACACGCAACGCCATCGGCTGAATATAAGCAGGCTCGAGAAGACTTGCTCGCGTGGCGTGCTGCATCAGCGCTTGTCGGAGCATCCTCTGTCTCGCCGTGAGTCGAGCATTCTTCCTTGGCTTGAATGCAGGCTCGACGAGAGCGCGTTTGAGCTGGATGTGAGGTGAAGTGCAGACAGAGGCAAGGTAGCCTAGTAGCAACGTGACGCATTAGAGGAAAAGTACTGTCTGTGAGGAGGGTACTCGGCTTGCTCGTCCTCCTTCGACGTTAACACGGTCAAACAAACGGGTTAAGATCTGCCATGTTCAGAGAAGTCGCACCGCAGGAGTCCGGCAAGCAAGCGAATTATCCACAGTAATGAAAGAGACAGCGCAGCTCGTTGTATTTGCGACATAATCGGTTCAGCTTGCAGAGTGCTCTTCTACGGTATTCGATACGGCGGAGGCGTGCTGCAGCGCAGCCATTCTGGTTGTACATGAACAATATTGCTTCGTATCAATCAACAGCCTCACCCAATACCCGGCTGTCGATATGGCCTGCAGTATCGCGATGCGATTAGTAGTAGTCAAGCACTATCTTGCGGCTCTCTACTTCCGCCCAAAACGTGATCAAGAAGGCTTCGCGCATGCTGCAGCTTGAGGGAAGCCAGCAGCAGCAGCTCTGCGAGGCGCATGCAGAGGGTGAGCTGGTGGTCTACGCTCGCTGACAATGGCGCTCCGCTGACGCGTGTTGTCATTCCGGAAGCCACTCTTACGCCGGCCTGACTGCAATGCCACCTTCAACATGGCCCAGGGCGAGTGCATCGACCACAACGACCGCCCATGTCAGTATGACCAGCCTGAAGCGCGTCATCAGTCCCCGCAGGAGAGATTGCACAGGTAACAGAAGCTATCGCGAGCCCAGCAACTTCAGCGACGACGATACCGACTTTCTATCGCGATCATCCTCTTCGACTCCCGCCCCTACGGCTGGTTTGAAAGAAGCAAGAGAGCTCTGCCAGAACAACCTCCGTCTCGCTTGGGAGTCAATCTTCACCCGCTACAGTCAAGGAGATCATCTTGCTGCTGGAAGAGACGATGTCTTTGACTTTGGTACGGGTGAAATAGTCGAAGATGCTGGCTTCCTGAATGACTTTATAGTGGAAGACGATGATATTGTTTTCGAAGGGAGGTCCATCGAGATAGGCGATTTTGGTCTGCCCGGCGCATCTGGGATGCACGACTTGACAGACAGCAGCGAGGAAGCAGAAGACGAAACACCTGTCAGGAGCAGACGAAGCTCCCTTAAATCGGAAAGCAATTCTGAGCAGGAAGACGGTAGCGGAGACGACCTATTGCTCGCCAACTCGCCATCTTCATCCAGGAGGGAAGGAACATCTATACGACCCGCTGCGAGAGATAGCAACAGCAGATCTATCCCGAGAAGCATCTCTATGCCTGAAAGTATCGACCTACTTTCGTCAAGTGACGATGAAATGGGTCAGAGAGATATCCATCCGGTCTCAAACAAATACAAAGAGATCAAGCGCATCCGTACAAGCATGAAAGAGGATCTGCTCGAATTTCGGGAAGCAGAAGCCGCTCGTCAAGCAAAGGAAGTTGCAGAAAAAGTAAAGCGGGAGCGTACATGCACACCTTTTCTCGGTTTGGCGAATGCCGCCCATCTACGAGCTCAATTCACACGACCTCTTTCTAGGTCAGCACCTTCTACGTTTAGACCATATGTACCTTCTTCGCTGGCTAGGCAAACATCTATTACGCCTTCGAAACCACCGCGCTATCCCACTCCCTCGAGCGCGTCGTCCTCTTATATATACGTTAAGCCGGAATCCTCTTGCTCCTCTTCATTAGATATCAAACCTTTTCGAGCTTCTTCATCACGTCCACAAGGACGCTGCTTCTCAGGCAAACCTTCCTCCTCCTCCTCTTCGGCTCCCATGTCCAGTATTTCTGCAATTCCTCTTGCACATTACAGCAACACATTGCTTAATCAGGCTGTAGCTGCGGAAGAGGATAGCTCAGACGATGAACTTGCTATCCGTTCACGTAGCGTACGAATAGCAGATCAGGATCGAGTAGTCAGTCAGACGGATTACCCTGGTAAAGGCAAAGAACGCGCAAAAGACGAGGACCAAGATATGGACAGTGTCTTTTTCCATGGGAGTCGTGATCTCAAGACAAATATACCTTCTTCACCTATATCGAGACTTCCGCCTAGCCGGAAACGATCACCCACTTTCTTTTCGGACCCTACCCCTTCGACACTTCCCCCTCTTCAGCCTGCGCATACGCGTAGGCCAATCATTGAAATCGCTCAATCGGCCAGTCGTCTACCTCCTGCACCTCACCTTGCGCAATCTACACCTACACGCCAACATGCACATGCTATACCCAAGGTACCGTCAAGTAGACTCGAGCAATATCGTCCGAAGCAACCTTCGCCCTTGAAACGATCCTCGAGCCAGCATCATCGGCTTTCGGCGAACGATCACAGCCCTTCAGCGCCTCAGTCGTTGAGCGTCATAGATATCTCTTCCTCCGATGAAGATGACGATGTACCGCTGCGGAATCTGGTGATAGAGCCTGCTAGTCAGACAACAATCGCTTCGACCCAATCAATCAAAAAGGAGGAAGCACGAGCTCGTGCCGTATATATAAGCCCATCGAAACGTAAATATTCTACTTCGCCTGAAGCGTTCCAGTTTCCTACTGCCAGGGCAAGGATGGTTCCACCTACACCACCTAGATCCTTTTCTTCCGCTTGTTCGTCGTTGCCTTCGCTAGACTCTACAACGCCTGTTACTCCCTCCGTTCCGTTGGAGAAGATGTCCTTGACGACTTCAAGCAGCGCTCCTGCGTTTACAGCACTCGGTCGGCTTCCTAAGGAAGAAACGCCAAATGCCTTCGCTTCTCTCGCAACAAAGAAGGTGAAGAGGGAAGATTCAGTACTCCCGCCTGTATCGGCTGCTACATCGATAGCATATCCATCACACTTACCTACGCCACCATTGTCAAGCGGGTCAGCTACTGCTTCTACACGTTGTAAGGAAGAAACACCGAGCGTCAAACCGGAGGAGAATCAAGAAGTCTCCAAAGCTCCATTACCTCGCCAGAAGCCCAGTAGGAAGCCCAGCATAGCTGCAAAGAGGTGGTCGACACCTTCTTTAGCGATTGCTCTCAACAGAGATGCAGGCAAAATCAGGCAAGAAACCCCTAGTCTCGATAGTCCCAGTGATGACGATGACGAAATTATGCTTATCTCACCATCACGGGGCATTGCTTCCCGAAGGGAGATCATCAGTACACCGGGCATTAATGAAGGTGACCCGATCAGAACGGCGAACCGCGCCAGACTGGCTTCAGTACTTACCACCAGCCCCCAGCGAGGGCGGTCAGTCGCTGGTCCGACAGTCAAAGCCTCCCCTACCGTGATGAGAGATAGACCACCTTCTACTAGCGACGGATACGAATCGGATGATCCCCTTGCTATCTAGCTACTGTCAGGTTATGTTATTGTGCCATGTAATTTTTACACGTTGTGGCTTGTACACATCCAGAGCAGTGACTAACGATGATGTTTCTGAGTGACAACAATACATCTATTAATATCGATATGATTGCAGACTGACATTAGCCCTTGGGGAACCGGGTCATCATAGCTCGGTTGCATGACATCCAGCCAGAGGTGTTCTTATAGACGACTTAGCACAACTGTTCTCACTTTTTGAGAAAGGGTTGCTACTAAAGCCGCCGCACGTGCCCGCCGACTTGGGTACGCGGTCAAGACTCGATATATAGACCTGGCAGCCGGATGGGTCGTGCGGCTTGGGTTTCCCGCAAGTAAAGCCTAACACCGTATCTTGCTGCCGACTGTGCGTTGATACTTCTGCTTATCACTTGCCGCATCGGTGCCTAGCTTACCATTTCACTGCCATCATTTTCCGCCGCATATTTACCTACCGCGCAGCGTTCCGCTTGCATGGCAGCTGGGAACCGACGTCGCGAGCCCATCGCACCAGCAGTGCCGCGATGGCACGCAGCAAAGGCCCCAAGTACTATGCTGTTGCAGTAGGGAGAGATGGACCCCGCATATACGAAGACTGGTGCGTGCGGATACGTACAACGTTTGCTGAAAGTCGGAGCTGATCATCCAGTCTTTCTTTCCAAGCAGGGCTACGACGGAGCAGGCGGTCAAGGGATTCAAGGGAGCAAAATACATTAGCCATCGAACGGAGAAGGAAGCAAGGGACTGGCTGGCTGGGCATCTTCCGCCCGTCACGGTCTCTGTCCTGCCCGGTAGGTAACTTGCACTCGCAGGTTTACACCGGTCGCCGCTCACGTGAACGAGCAGAGTCAGCGCGCAGGAATAGCGAAGAGCACTTTTATAGCAATGATGAGCAGATGCAAGGTGCCGCGCTCAGTGCGTCCGCTTCTGGCATGATTCCTTCATCTACCCCCGAATTCAAGCCGCGCCTAACTACGCGCTATTCTCCTTACCCGAGTACTTCGACCCGTTCAGGGCCTCCATCTAGCCGAAGTTCAGTACATGGCGTTCCACCCATGAAACCTCCCAGGTCGACCAAGTCATCGCAACCAACATCTTCACAAGCGAACCCTATTACAGTTTCTAGCGATGTAGATGATGATCTAGTTATGACAGGATTTTCTGGGAGCACCACTCACCAAGCTCATGCGGGTCCTTCTACTTCGCGGGGACTATCTACTCCCACCCATCCAACTAACAGACCCGATTGCCGGCCGGGACCTGCCCAGGGCGTTTTCCCTTATGAGGCTGATCAAGCAATACACGCGCACAAGGTATCGACCGCTCAGCTCGACATGCCAAACGGTGGTGCTCTGCCAATACGCTCGAACGAGCCCGAACTTAGTGAAGAACAGAAGATAGTGTTCAAGCGTATCATGAAGGGCGAAAGCATCTTCTTTACTGGCTCGGCTGGTGTCGGCAAATCTGTACTGACGAGAGCGATCATCAAGGCACTGCGACAGAAGTATCCGCTCGAGAGCGAAGTAGCTGTAACGGCTACAACTGGTATTGCAGCCACGAATATAGGAGGATGCACACTTCATTCGTGGGCCGGCCTGGGTCTAGCAAAGATGTCCGTCGACAAACTCTATTTCTCCCTTACCCGAAGTAAGTCGAAAGCCGATGTAGTCCAGCGATGGGTTCAATGCAAAGCTCTGGTCATTGACGAGGGTAAGAGGCTCGACTTCTTCTAATGGGCTATAGTGCAGTTGCGCTTATTAGGCTTTGTGACGGTAACAGTCTCTATGCTGCATGGAACGTTCTTCGATGTGAGAGAGAAACACATTGAACATCTGGAGAATATACATTGGACTGACTGGCCACTGCCGAACAGAAACTCGAACAGATAGCTCGCATGCTCCGTCACAATAGCTTGCCTTTCGGTGGCATACAACTAGGTTTGTGCAAGAGCCGTAGCTAGGGCGATTGTGCACATCACAGCTGAGGCAGCGTTGCCATGTAGTCATCACCGGCGATTTCTTTCAACTCCCTCCAATCTCCGATTATAATGGGCCCAATCAACCAGCTCAGCCAGTCCAGTTTGTTTTCGAATCCAAAGGCTGGAAGGAAGCTGCCCTGAAAACGGTGGTGTTGCAACAGTAAGTGCCTCGCTCCATTGGAGGAGACTGCCTACTAATACTTGTTGAAAACCTCTTAAAGGGTATTCCGTCAGCGTGATAACAGTTAGTTCACCAAACCTGCAAAGCGTGACGCATACGTCGTCTTACTAGTATGGCGGACGGATCTTTCCTTCTACCTGCAGAGTTCGTAAACATCCTCAATGAAATGCGTATGGGCCGGGCATCCAAGGAAGCCATCGAGGCGTTATCAGCACTTTCCCGCAAAGTGCAGTATGAAGACGATGTCGAGCCAACATGCCTGTATGCTAAGCGAAATCAAGTTCTCAGCGAGAACACACGTCGTTTGAAACAGTTGAAAGGTAGCAATGTGAGTTATTCATCGCAAGACTTTTCTGGCAAAGAAGCGGATGCACCCTACAAAGACAAGTATCCACAGGAGAATGAGCTGCGTGCTTTTCTAGACAAGGTATGCCTTCGCTCCATCAGTATTCGTTGTCTCTATCCGCTGAGGGTCTGTTCGTTGATAAGAACACCATTGTCGAGCAAGCTATTGACTTGAAAGTTGGTGCTCAGGTTATGCTTGTAAAGGTAGGTAGACTGCAGTCTTCCGGTGACCCAACTGATCCATCTGCAATTAGAATTTGAAAGCAGGCCTGGTCAACGGCTCAGTAGGCAGAGTCATTGGCTTTGCTAGTGCCGCTCAGATTGCTCAAGCTGAAGAACCAGCTTATGGAAACAGTCGTTCACTTAGCGACCGTGTTCCAGACTTTCCTGACGTCGAAACGGCAATTAGCGCTCGTTTCAAGGACGATGATTGCGTGGCGGAGCAAGAGTGGCTGGCTTCGCACGGCTACATGTCACAAGCCGCGGGGCGCTCCGTCAAAGAAGTCAAGGTTCTCGAGCAAGTCAATGCAACCACGGACAACTCTCATCCGGTAGACGCTCCAGCGATCACGAACAATGCTAATGCAACTCCCCCGCTGCCACCTTCATTGGCCAACATAAACATTGCATCTGCTGCTTTGTCGGAGAAGGAAAAGAAACGGCTCAAGGCAGAACTAGGATATAGCTCCGAAGATAACATAACTGATGCGGACTTGGAAGAACCGGCTATGCCAGGTATATGGCCTGTGGTCGAATTTACCGATGGCCAGAGAATGCTTCTCCCTCCTATGGAGTTCACGGTAGAGGACGCAAATGGAAGACTAGAAGCCAAGCGGATTCAGATACCGCTCATTCTAGCGTGGGCACTGTCCATCCATAAATCGCAAGGGCAAACAATAGAAAGAGTCAAAGTCGACTTGGGCGACATTTTCGAGACTGGACAAGCTTACGTTGCCCTTTCACGGGCAACGCAAATGGTGAGTATTCGAATCACGTTTGTATGCATTGTAAACATGCGAGAGCGAGCCTGATGTCGACTATCACAGGAAACTTTGCAAGTCCTGCGCTTCTACCCCAACAGGTGAGCGGATCATCTTGAACGGATAGCGTGAATTCGTGCTGATGTTGTTGTGCAGGGTAAAAGCACATCCAAAAGTCGTCAAATGGTACCAGCAGATTCTGGACGGTGGGAAGTCTTAAGTAAATTTCCCCTTTGGTACAGTCTTCAATCGGTTTCAGTCACGGGAATGGCAGTCAAGGAAATGGAGTAATCAGGCTACGGGGTCATCCAAAAGTGGACATAATCATCGCTCAGCAGTCCTATCGTTTCTTTGGGTTGTTGCACTTGTGTTGCTATCGCAACTATCTCACATGTGCTGGAACGAGGTGCATTTATCAGAGTACATTGGAGGACTGCCAGTATTCGCCAGTGATGGAACGAAAGGGCTCGCTTCTAAGCTCATGTCAAAGACGGAAGATGCTCGCAATGCCTCTTTATGCCACCAACTTGGTGACACCTTACCGAAAGTACGGCTAACAGCCTCCAACGCCTGTCTGGAAACCCACGTCGTTAGTTTATTCCGGGGTACTCGCATTATGCCTTTATCTTCCACTACTACTGCTGTCTGTGTCGTTTGTGCTGGGATCTTATGATTGATTCGAGCGGCTTTCATGTGGAGCAAGACGCCTCACTGCCTATTGAAGCTTGACTTGCACCAACTGCCCGTCATCTAGCATTTGCATCTAGACTCGCCCGGACCGGGTGGTTGAGGATTCTGTCCCAACATCTAACGCATACCTAGTAGGTTTGATGCTGCCAGCATCAGGTCGATTCGGAGTTGAGCTAAAGGCACTGTTGTCAATCGTAGCACCGTAATCGAACTCGACTTCCAGCTTGGTGTGATCCGGAAATATTGAAGGCAAAGAACACAAGGCTGTAGAGTATACGGAGCAGTCAGATAAACTCCCAATGCTGCCATAAGGTCCGTGTTGAGGAAGCTTAACATATAAGCATATAGACGTTAGCATCTGGCTGACTGGTGCGCAATCTTCCTAAACGTGCATGCATGTATACTTTCTTTACACCGGATCTCATCAATAACTCATCAATAGAGAGCCAAAGACAAGCTCGCAACGCTCCTAGAAGAGGTAGCTGCGTATCTTGCAACGCCATGAGCACGGGCAAAGGTGTCTATCGAGGCAGAAATGCCGACGACGGTAACTCTGCCAGCTTAGCTGGACGAGCTCCCCTTCCAGAGGACCGTCAGCTTGATGACCGCAGTAGCTACGCTGCTGCAAGCACAAGTGGATCTACAAAGCCCAAAGGTAACTACAATCCACCAGCACGGACTAGCGACTCAGGCCGAAGGAACGATGACCGGGCAAGAGCACGATGGGACGACCGAGACCCAGACCGCATGAGAGACCGCGACCGCGACAGGGAGCGTGATAGAGATTACAGAAGTGTCCGGGAAGACAAGTTTGCAAAGCAACGCGCACCTCCAGTCCCTGTAGCTGGCAAAGGCGATTATCGGCGAGAAGATCGTGAAGCAAAAGCTGCGACATCACAACCAGTCGGCTCGCGAAGGGCAAGAGACCCAGATGACAGCAGTTCTGGTACGTACAGTCGAAGAGAGAATGGCGGTGCAGACTATAGTAGTGGTGCATTGACTGCGCGAGGAGGAGGGGATGATTGGCACAGCAAAAGACCAAGATTAGACGATAGTATGGCAGAGACCTCAGCTTCTCGGTACGTGTGCCCCTGTGAGGCAGAGCAAGTAATGTTCGAGAGGCTTCATTCCTTGCTGCTCTTCCTCGTCGTTCTTTGTGGTTGTGGGGCTTTCCCGAGTATTTCTGCTGACCGCTACATCTTTCTCCTCTCCTCACTCTCGCCCATGTGCCATACGCACGGTCTACAGACGTGCGGAAGAAACGCAAACGAGTCACAACAATGGTACTTCGGCAAGTTCGAAAGGCAAGGGTGTCTACATTCGCAATGAAGATCGCGGCAGAGACAGCCGTGCCGGTGACAAACAGGTGCCCGCAGAGCGAAAGGTCTGGCCGCCTCCAGGCTGGGACGAGGAAAGAGAACAACGGAACAGACGAGAACAACGGAACCGCGACCCTGGGAAGTCGAGAGATATACCAGATCGGAGTGCGGCGCCAAGGCAAGAGAGAGGCCGAGATACTGACAGGAAGTATGATCGGTCAAGGCGGTCTTCCAGATCTCCATCTCGTTCACGTTCTAGATCACCTAATGGTGCATTCTCCCTACGAACGGGACGTTCGCCCTCACCTGCTTCATCCGTACGGTCCGGTCGAACCAATCACACGCAAAGTTATAGCGTCAAAGGGAATTGGGAAAGATCTCGCAGTGATAGGACTCACACGCGGCATCGCTCACGGTCGCGATCGCTTTCGCCTGGACAAACAAGAGAAAGTTTCGGAAGAAGCGCTGCTAGACATCGTAGTCCTAGTCCCTACGGACGGCGGCGAGGACAGTCACCACCTCTCGACAGCAAGCAAGGTCCGCCGAGACCCGTTTCTCCAGGTGCCTATGACCCCTCTCGCCCATCCGGTATACCATATGAACGTTCCGCACCTCCGGCCAGCCAATGGAATCCTCATGGGCAGCCCGCGTTTTCCGGGATGCCGCCGGATCAGCGGGATTCTCTACATCAGCGCCAGGTCCCACCGACTCCCCAGCAGGGCCATCCGCCACCCCCGCAATACTCGCAATATCAGCCACAACGTCAGCCTGAACCCGGGCACCAACCATTCCCGCCTTCTCATATTCAGCATCCACCGCCACTGCCTGCATGGCCACCGCAGCCTCCTCTACATGTCGACCCCCGACACTTCCCTATGCCGCCAGCAATGAGCAGCGGTCCTCCTTCTGCGCCTTATCCTCCTCCGGACTCTTTTCCTCCTCGTGATGCAGCATATACTCAACCGGAAGTCCGTCAAGCAGCTCGTCGGGAATCGTTCCCGACACCAGACATGTTCCCTCAACCTCATTTTCAACCAGGTAAATATCCACCTTTGCCAGGTCAATTCCCTCCCCTGCCAAACCAGTTTCCACCGGCTCCACACCAACAATCAGCCCACTCAACCCAACCCACACCCCCTTACATGTATCCTTCACCTTACCCAACACCTGCTCAAATGCTGCATGAAGGTCCATCCGCTGCCGATCGCAACCTCTCCATCTCCTTCAGACAATCTCCTCCAATTGGTATGTCGCAATCTCCCCCCGGATCCATGCAAGGTTTGCCAGAACGACAGCTATCGCTCGGTATTCGTGCGCCACCTCCTGGACCAAACAAGGCGGGCGGAGGCAAATTCAAACCCGTTGCCGGATTCGTACCTATTGGATCTGCGACCCCACCCATTGACCGGGGCCAGCTTGGCCGCTTCTTTGGTGGTGATGATCCGCAAGATGACTTGCAGCAATCAGCTTCTCATCAGCATGCCTCTGCAGTCGCGCAACAAATAGAAGAACAGCAGACCTCAGCTTGGGCACGCTGGGAAGCTTCAAGCTCGGCGCAGCAGCAAGGTAACGAAGTGGCCGCGCCTGCACAGGGCACTGCTCAGTCCGCTTTGCACCCAGTACAGGGCTTTCAACAGCAACAACAGCAACAACAGCAACAACAGCAACAACAGCAACAACAGCAACAACAGCAACAACAGCAACAACAGCAACAACAGCAACAACAGCACCAACAGCAACAGCAACACCAACAAATACACCCACAACAGCACCAGCACCAGCACCAGCACCAGCAGCAGCAGCAGCAAGCACCTCAGCCTCCTTATGTTGCTCTGCCAACAGCCCATGCCCCCGTCTTCCCTGGGCTGTTACCTCCTGGCCTTCCTGCCTTTCCACCTCGTACAAATGGTGCAAGTATCGAGCCCGTATCGCCAAAAGCTGTACCGCCTTCCAGCCTGCCAACGAAGCCCAGCTTTACAGGCAATTTGCATCCTGCTTCCTTGCCTAACAAACCTGCAATACCCTCGTCACTGCCTAGTACGCCAGCAGGCCAGGCCAACTTGCCTGCACCACCCTTCCCTCTTCCTTCGCCTTCTTCGTTAGCACCGTCTCCGTCTATAGCTTTACCACAGCGCGACACACTCCCGAAAGGTCTAGCCAAGTTTATCCCTAGATCTGCGCAAGTTTCAGCTTTACGAGCTGAAAAGTCGGCTGAACCAGTTGTGGAGGTTGCCGCAGCTGTCACTCCTCAGTCCCAAGCTCAAGCTCCGATGCAGACAGAAGGGACACCCCAAACGCCCTTCCAGGAAGCTAGTACGGAGACGAGGTCACCCGTGAAGGATACGAGTCAAAGCGTGCAGCCATCTCCTGCTAATAGCGAGGCGGGGATTACCAAGCAGAGGCAGATTATCTCAAACGAAACTCCTGCTGAGACGCCTAGTGCGCAAGTGCACGTCAATACCCATCGAACTCCTAAGATTGTTAGTAGCGAACTCTACGAAAGATTAGCACAAGTAGGCGAAGGTACCTATGGTAAAGTCTACAAAGCTCGAAGACAGGATACTGGCAAGTTGGTCGCTCTGAAACGTATCAGGATGGAAGCGGAAAAGGATGGCTTCCCGGTGACCGCTATCCGAGAAATCAAATTGTTACAATCCCTAGATCATCCAAATGTTCTGGAACTAATGGAAATGATGGTCTGCAAAGGTCACGTTTACATGGTTTCCGAGTATTTAGAACATGATCTGACTGGCATCCTCAACAATCCAATCATGCAAAGTGAAAATAGAAATTTTACAGATGCAAACTTAAAGTCTCTAATGAAACAATTATTACAAGGTTTAGATTATATTCATTGGAGAGGAGTGTTACATCGTGATCTCAAAGGTAGCAATATCCTACTTGGGAAAAATGGGGATTTGAAGATAGCAGATTTCGGTTTGGCAAAATTCTATGATAAGAATGCTAGGAATGATTATACGAATAGAGTTATTACTCTTTGGTACAAACCACCGGAACTGTTATTTGGCGAAACTGTTTATGGACCGGAGGTTGATATGTGGAGTGCTGGGTAGGTTTCTTATTTTCATCGCACATTATCCGGATGACTCCTTCGAAGGTCTCTTTCTCTGTTAATCAGTCGGGGCAAAGACTGAATACTCTCTGCTACTCTTTTCTCTTCTCTCCAGATGCATTTTCCTGGAACTTTTTACCAAGAAACCAGTCTTTCAGGGTCAAGACGAGCTGCATCAGTTGGATGTTATCTTCCGATACATGGGAACACCCGATCCCGAAACATGGCCTGAAGTAACATCATTGCCATGGTATGAACTTGTCAAGCCCAAACATTCAGCACCGAGCGTATTCAGGGAAACCTTTTTCAAGAACTACATCAAATCTGAATTGGGGATTGAATTAGCAGAAGCTTTGTTATCATTCAATCCAAAGAAACGACCAAGTGCAAGAGAAGCTTTGAACTTTCCTTATTTTACTGCTGCTTCAAGTACCGAGGAGGAAAAGGATGAAAAACCAACGTGGTTAGCTGATATCAAAGGTGATTGGCATGAAATGGAATCGAAAGAAGCGAATAAGAGAAAAGGTAGAGAGGCTAGGAAAGCTGCTGCTGCTGCTGCCGCTGCTGCGAATGCAGCACAACGACAAGCGTAGCATGGCTTCAAAAGGGGAGTTTGGCGAGAGTACATGTACAAAGACCCGCTTTGAAAGTGACCGACGGGCGAGAGGTCCTTCTCACCATTTTTGCAGTGTTGTATATTAGTAGGTCCGGGAGACAAGGTCAAGGTAGTTGCAAAGGTAGTTGCAGGGCCTAGCATGTAAGGCGCACGGCTACGCTGCATCTGCAACAGGACTACCATTCGTATGTACTACAATGAATGCATTCATTCCCTGCCGCTTGCCGACGCCACAGCCAATCGAGCGGGTGGCGTTCCATGCATCCGGGATGTGTGATTATTTCGAAAGCAAGCAGACACAGATGGGAAGGTGGGGGATGCAGTGAATGGGATAGAACACCATGGGCATGTTATATACACCATGAATGTCCACGACTCGGTTGTAATGCCCTCTACTCGAATCTACCCCCATCCAATCCCTTCCGGCTACTCCCACCGGAGACGGCATCCATGGTTTGCCATGCAAGCGATCGAGGAACTTCTATTTCCCGAGGACGCGGATCAGCATTTGCTCTTTCCACAATAATAGCCCCGTCGCTTTGCTTGACTTTCCACGACTGCTGGCCTTGTTCTATCTACACCTCCCTCCATTGACCCCCCACCGAGAAGTCCACCATGATGCGCCAGGCGACACTCGCCGTAGCCAGACGGAGGATCACCGCCGCAGCAGCGCTCGCAAGGCCTGCAACGAGAGCTGCACCCGCCTTGAGCCAACAGCACAAGAGATGGAACAGCAGCAATTCCAAACGCGGACTGGCCACTGCTACTGATGCCGTCAAGCCCCCGTCGCCGTCGGATGGTGCGTTTAGCTTGGATTCATGCACAGAGATGGGCGGATGGATGGACCATCATGCTGTGTGAATGCACAAGATGGCTCAGTCCAGCCGCGCATGCATGCCCTACCTGCAGACGCATACACTGACTCACTCCACATTCTGTCTCTTCCTCCGCTATCCCTCCAGCCTTTGCAAGCGGCACCAATGCGTAAGCCTCCGTCCAAGCTTTATCTCGTTTTCAAGAACAGTTAACTGACACGCTTTGCTATGGCATCGTCCCTGTGTGCAGGTACTACGCAGAAGAAATGTACAGACTATGGAAGCAAGATCCCAACTCTGTGCATCCATCCTGGAGCGTCTACTTCTCCGGCATGGCTCGAGGCCTCAAGAGCGAAGATGCATTCAGGCCTCCACCGAACCTCCTCGACCTTGCCGAAATGGGAACAGAGGGGAGTGCTCAACTGCCGCTCTCAAGCAGCGAAGGCAGCGATATCCAGGATCACATGAAGGTGAGCCTCCCTCCAGGTCCCCGCGGTCGCAGAGATTGCGGAGTGGCGTCCCGTCATTCACGGATGCGGAGCGCGCCACTGGTGCTGGCATTCTGCGTGCGTGGCAGGTGGCGATCAGGAGATGCAGAAGCAATATTAGCGGCAAGGCTGCGCCATGCACACCATCCCCATATGCAGCATATGCTCTGTACTGCACGCAATTGCGTGTCAGGCCAAAAAGCAGTCGCTGCCAGCTTCCTCGCTCGTACTTTGTGCCACACGATTCTCCAGCGCGCCACCAGAACGAAAGTCTTGATGAGGGATAGTAAGCTGATACACGAATTCTTGTTCCTTTGCAAATCATTTTGTCTGCTGGCGTAAAATCGACGATGATCGACAAATTCCTTAATCCTCGGCTTTGGCAAAACTTTCTAGATTCAACTCCTAGTACGAGCATATCAAGTACGAGGACACCACAAAGCAAAACTCGATCCTCTAGGCATCCTTGCAGCGGATCTGGACTCCAAGATCCCTGTCGAATTGACGCTGGAACATTATGGATGGACCGAACAAGATCTCGACAAGGAGTTCTCGACTGGTCCTGGTATACTGCCTCACTTCAAGGAGGCCGGAATCACAAAAATGACACTCAGAGATGTTATTCAAACTATGGAGAGAATCTACTGTAGGTCTTCGTTTGTTCGGCCTGCTTTATCGAGGGCGAGCTGTAGCTCATCGCATGAATGTTACAGGCGGACATATCGGCGCTCAATACCTCCACATTCCAAACAGAGACGAGTGCGACTGGCTACGAGCGCGTCTAGAAGTGCCCGACCGCTGGAAATACTCCACCGACGAGAAGCGAATGATTTTAGATCGAATGATCTGGTCTGATTCCTTCGAACGATTCATTGCCTCGAAATTCCCGAACGAGAAGAGATTCGGTCTAGAGGGAGGAGAATCACTCATTCCTGGAATGAAAGCCCTCATCGACAGAAGTGTTGATGCTGGTGTCAAATCAGTCGTCATCGGTATGCCACACAGAGGAAGACTCAACGTACTCGCAAACGTCATCCGAAAACCTGTTGAAGCTATCTTGTCAGAGTTCTCTGGTACCGCCGACCCCAATGAGGAGGGCGGTGGTGATGTTAAATATCATCTCGGCGCAAACTACGTTCGACCTACTCCATCTGGAAAGAGAGTAGCCCTTTCTCTAGTTGCAAACCCTTCGCATCTAGAAGCTGAAGATCCAGTCGTACTAGGCAAGACGAGAGCTCTACAGTTCTTCGACGGGAATGATGATGTCTCTTCTGCTATGGCTGTCCTGCTACACGGTGATGCCGCTTTTGCAGGTCAGGGTGTCGTCTACGAGACTATGGGCTTTGCAGATCTACCCAACTATGGTACCGGTGGTACGGTTCATTTGATTGTCAACAATCAAATCGGCTTCACAACGGATCCACGACAGGGTAGATCCACTCCTTACCCCTCCGATATCGCCAAGGCTATCGATGCTCCTATCTTCCATGTCAACGGTGATGACCCTGAAGCTGTCAACTTTGTCTGCCAGCTCGCTGCGGACTGGAGAGCACAATTCGGCAAAGATGTGGTTATCGATGTAGTATGCTACAGAAAGCACGGTCACAATGAAACCGATCAACCTTCTTTCACCCAACCCAAGATGTATGCTGCTATCGCGAAACAAAAGACTACTCTAGAAATCTACTCGAAACGTCTTGTAGATGAGCACACTTTCAGCAAAGAGGAAGTTGAGAAGCACAAGAAGTGGGTTTGGAGTATGTTAGAAAAAGCTTATGAAGGTTCGAAGGAATATCACGCTACCTCTAGAGAGTGGCTATCTTCCTCTTGGGATGGTTTCCCATCACCCAAGGAACTGAAAACGAACATCTTGGAAGCTAGACATACAGGAGTATCAGAGGATCGCCTAAAAGAAGTTGGTAAATCTATTGGAAGCTATCCCGAGAAGTTCAAACCACATAAGAATGTGGCTAGAATCATCTCGAATAGAGCCAAATCAGTCGAAGAAGGAAAAGGAATTGATTGGTCAACTGCTGAAGCTTTAGCCTTTGGTACTTTGGCGGTCGAAGGAAATCATGTTAGATTATCAGGACAAGATGTGGAAAGAGGTACCTTTTCACAAAGACATGCTGTCTTGCACGATCAAGAAACTGCTGAAAAGTTCATGGCATTAAATCATCTAAGTCAAGACCAAGCTCATGTTACTATTTGTAACTCTTCTCTATCGGAATATGGTACTCTTGGTTTCGAGTTGGGTTATTCCCTTGTTGATCCTAACCTTCTCGTCATCTGGGAGGCGCAGTGTGAGTTTTCTCTCCTACCGGCTCGCTGTAGAAGCTTCAAACTTAGCCAGGTTGTGCATTTGCTGATGTCCTCCTTCCTTTCTCCATCTTACAGTCGGTGATTTCGCCAACAACGCTCAAGTCGTCATCGATCAGTTCATTGCTTCTGGTGAACGCAAATGGCTACAGAGATCAGGCCTGACTCTATCTCTACCACACGGATACGATGGACAAGGTCCTGAGCATTCATCTGCAAGAATCGAACGGTTCTTGCAATTGTGCGATGATCATCCTTATATCTATCCAAACCAAGAAAAGATGGCAAGACTGATTCAAGATGCCAACATGCAGTTGGTCTACATGACTACTCCTGCGAATTACTTCCATGTCTTGAGACGACAAGTTCACCGAGATTACAGAAAACCTCTGATCGTCTTCTTCTCAAAATCACTACTCCGACATCCCCTTGTGAAATCTGATCTCAGCGAAATGGTCGAAGGAACTAAATTCCAGCCTTACATTGCCGATCCTCACCCAGAATCATTAGCTTCACCTGAAGAGATCAAGAGACATATTCTATGCTCTGGACAAGTATACTTCACCTTGTTACAAGAACGAGAAGCAAGAGGTTTGAACAACGTCGTTATTTCAAGAGTAGAACAATTATCGCCTGTGCCGTTCAACGAGATTACTCCTTCTCTGGACAAGTACCCCAATGCCGATATCATGTGGGTTCAGGAGGAACCCCTCAATGGTGGTGCTTGGGGATACATGCAACCTAGATTGGAAACTGCATTCCAAGAGACGGAACATCACAAGAATAAGAGACTGAAGGTCGCTTCGAGAGCTCCTACTTCTTCGGTCGCTACGGGTAGCAAGTACGCCCACAAGGCTGAGAACAAGAAGGTGAGTTACTGCGCTATGCTACTGCATTAGCATTGCTGCATGTGTGTCAATACCTACCTGGACACATTCATTAAACCATCATTCTCCCTTGTCCATTCACAGATCAACGATGCCGCTTTCGCAGACCTTTGATCCGAGGGCCCTTATGACATCCTTGCCTTTGCAAACCTGCGTTGAATGTTCATTGTCTTGAAAAAGCTATCTCTCCATCCTATGGCGATTATCAACTACACACGCCCCGCATCACGACCTTTCTTTCTCCTTCTTTTATTGGCATTTTTTTTTTGTCTACCTTACTGTGTGTGTCTGTACAAGTAGTTTAGCAATAATTGAAAGAGCTGCGTCCCGCCAAACATTACCGGGTTATACGTGCTTCGACCAGAATCTCGCTCCTCGCAGACTTATGCATGACGTTCATAGGCGGCGAATTCCGTGCGGTCTCCGCATTTCGGGCAGGGGGTGTGGTCTGGTGACTTTGGTACCACGGGAGCCAGCGGACCGAGGCACGACTTAAAAGTATATCCGCCCTAAGATCTTGGTAGTTTGGCCCTTCAACTCGTTGTCTTTGAACCAACTTGGACAAATTTGCCCCAGCCCATACAAACGACATTTGGTGTTGATCGCCTTGACTGGGAGACCTTCTGCCAGGAGTCTGGCCCGCATTGCTTCAACATGAACATTGGAAGCAAGCGCTTGAATGACAAAGTGTTTATTGTGAATGAAAGGCTGCCAGAGGTGGCCCCAGTCCACCTGTCTTGCCTATAGCGACCGCTATATCCGCAAGGGTGATCCGGCTCTCTGGAGGCAATTCCAGCAATAAACAGCCCTCTCGGCCGATTATGACTGGATATGCCGCGGGAGAGGCAAGCGGTGGCAGCGAGAAGTGCTACTGTTGGCGCCTCTCCCGCGGGATACCCAATCATAATCGACCGAAAGGGCTGCTTGTTGCTGGAATTACCTCCAGAGAGCCGGGTCACCCTTGCGGGCATAGCGGTCGCTATAGGCAAGACAGGTGGACTGGGTCACCTTTGGCAGCCTTTCATTCACAATAAGCACTTTGTCATTCAAGCGCTTGCTTCTAATGTTCATGTTGAAGCAATGCGGGCCAGACTCCTGGCAGAAGGTCTCCCAGTCAAGGCGATCAACGTCAAATGTTGTTTGTATGGGCTGGGGCAAATTTGTCCAAGTTGGTTCAAAGACAACGAGTTAAAGGGCTAGACTACAAGATCTTAGCGCGGATTACTTGTAAGTCGATCCTCGGTTTGCTGGCTCCCGTGGTGCCAGGCCCCGGGGCGCAACGCTCCCACTTGCCCGTATGGATCACTTAATTATACCACTTCCAGCGCAAGATGATCTAAGAAATTCTAAGTCTACTACTGGCTTTGTAGGTGCATCGGCTAACTGGGAACGGGTGCTAATGTATTTTAAGATGATAGTGCCGGTTTCCATGCATTCTCTAATAAAATGATGGCGAAGTGTGGTAACACCAGTTGTTCTTGTATTGTTCGCTAATGCAATAGAGCCGGGAATGTCACAGTAAACCGTAATAGGCCCTACGGCTATATTGAAGTCAGACAGCAGGCTTTTTGCTGCTTCAGTAGCCACAGATTCGGCTTCGGTGGTGGATTTTGTCATTAGGGATTGGCGTCTTGACGACCATGCGATAGCAGCATTACCGAGTTTGAAAATGTGCGTGGACGTGCTGCGACCAGTGTCCTTATCGTCTACAACTGCTGCATCAGTGAAACCAGAGATGGTGGAACTTTCAGAGTAGGAGCCATGTTCGACAGTGCCGTTGATGTACCGTAGTACGGTCTTCAGGCTCTCGACGTGTTGTTTTGTAAGGTTGCTGTTGTATCTCAAAAATAATCCAGAGCTAAACGCTAAGTCTGGCCTAATGCCAAGCTAAAGAAAAAATATGGTTCCGATCAAGATTGATATAGCTTGGGATCTGCTAATATGTCGCCTTCGACACCCATCTTCTGCACAGGACAAGATCCCTCCCACAACATAGTCTCAACTCTCTCGCAAACAACTTCCTTCGTGCCGTCTTTTCATATTCAGGTACTCTAGATCTGCCGCCCTTGCGGCGGATGCTTGCCTTGCGCAAAGACCGCATCCTTTGTTACAGACATCCCCCAACAGATCCGTTACCTCATCTATTGCGTAGACTGTAGATCCTCTCTTGTCGTCTCTTCACCGAATCATATACCGACAGAACCAATAGCAATCCTGAAGCCGTCGCTCGGTCTTGCCAGATTCACAGTGTATCGTTCATATAGATCTACAAAGGTGTTCGATTCCCTTTGCAGCTCTAGCCAATTAGCAATTAGTAGATTAATTCCTACGCATCCTTTCCCCTTAGAAATTTGAGTTCCTATCGTATCACGTGTACGGAGAGGGAGTCGCTACCAGATGGAAGCGTCGGAACCGAAGGCTCGAAGGGTCCGAGGCAGCACTCGAAGGCTTCGAGGGGAGATCTCGACGGGGTGGCTCTTCGCATGGTGGCACTTCAGCGAAGGGAAAACCGAAGGGGAGATGAGATGCAAAGGTACTTGAAAGGGGACTCAAGGTTCGAGGGCATGCGATCTTGCATGCTGGTTTTGTGGATGAATTGTTCATCTTGCTTCACAATCACTTGTATATACCGCTTGACCAGATGAGGAAAGTGGTTGCTTCCGTTCCATCTCTCGATTGAAAAATGCCAGAAGCTGCAGTGTCCATATCCATTCAGTCTTTATTGCTACATGCAGGAGAATCAGCGATTGTCAAGGAAGGGAGCGCCAGGACATGTCGGGTGTAAGGTGATAAGGAAACAGAAGGAGGAGGAGGATGCTAGCCTAGAACTACTATCGTGAACGCCGTTAGATGATAACTGACAGTAACACGAGTATGCTATGCAGCCAACCCTCCAGTCAAACACGATCGCCGATCGTCCACCGCTGACCGATAGTGACCGAACGCGTGCATGCTGCCCTCGAGGGATGGCGGAATGGATGGATGGTTAGGGTATGGTAGATGAGATGCAGAGGGCGGTGAAATGGCAGTCTGACAGGATCCTGTGAGATCATGTACCGTAGACCGGTAGTCATTGTTTGAGCAAGTTCGTAATGTGCTGTTAGTCGAAAGTCGAAGACGTGGACCGGTGTGACTATCACTGCAGTTGGTACCGTAGAGCCGTAGTAGCATGGATGGCCCACTATCAGGACAGCGATCCAGGGTAGCACAGTGCAGCAATAGCGATACTGTATCTCTCGCCATTCCTCACTCCACCGCACGCTCCGTTTGCTTCTGCCTCGTTGACTGCGGCTGCCGGTCGAGTCGGTAGTGATCAAATCCATCAGGCATGGCTTATGCAGGCTCTTCTCTCCCTCGACGAGCAAGACCGTACGAGGACAGGCCACACTCGCCGGACTGCCACACGCCCGGACAGCCCACTCGTCGTCCACTTCGCACGCCGCCCTTATCCTCTGGAGCTGCGCCCTTTTCGCTCCCGACAAGATTTCTGGGTCTCAAGTGCAGATCAGAGGCAACCGCGGATAGCAGGCAGGATACGGCGAGCAGGCGACTAGCAAGCCGCGGGACTGGAAGGTGCTACCGTCGCTGCTGCACTGTCTATAGATAGGCACTCTGCATCCTGCATGGCGGATCACCCGTTGCCCGCCTCTGCCTCCCAGCAGCAGCAAGAAGGATCGTCAACATCCAGAAATCACCAGGACCACACCGCCGCACAGGCAGATGAGCATCCGACGGACGAGCATGCAGTCACCACAGCCGCACTGGCAGCACAGCAACGTCGCGGGAGAGACGGCAACGACATGTCCGGCCCAAGCAGCGCCAGCGGAAGCACCGCGAGCAGCGTCACTGCGCGCGGTGGTGCGCCGACACCGACGGCAATGACCACCGCCAGCGCGACTCGGCACAATGCATCTCTGGCACCGCTGTCGCTGTCCACCTCCGACAAGAAGAAACTGGCTCGTGCCGAAGCTGCCACTGCTGCTGCTATCGGCGGATCGCTCGATTCGCCCTCTCTGTCCGCCAGTTCACCGTCAACGCCGTCTGGGCCAAGCACAGCCAGTGGAAATGGATCTGGAAATGCGGATCCAAATGCAGCTGGAAGAGGGTCAGCTTTCCTGAATTCTAGAAGCGGTGGGGCAGATAAAGGAGAGGGCACAATCACCAATACCTCCGCCACCGGACCTCCCACTCCCTCGGCCACGAGACTACCTTTCCTCCCCTCTGCTCTCAAGAAGCATTCTGCCTTTTCTTCGTCATCGAATAGAAACGATGTCGCTGATAGGAATACGAGTAGGACCACTGGTGGTCCCGTCACCTCGCATTCTTCTTCGTCAACGTCTACAGCGAATATGACTTCGCACCTCAACAACCAGAAAGACGTCGATGGAAATCAATTGTCCTCCTCCTCATCGAAGCAAAAGAAGGACAAGAAGCTAAAAGACACGAAGGAGTGGATGAATTCTACATCATCCAGGGAAAGTTGTTCGTCTGCTCCCTGTACTGCTGGCGAAACAAGTATAGATCACGATAACCCCAACACAGGTATCATCTCGACAAATGCATACGAGAAATCTTATAATGCGACCGCTGCTAAAACGCATTCGAAAAGAGAACGAGAAGAAGCCAGAGAGGAAAGAGTGACTGAACGGTTGTATGGAAGTAACATGGGTAGCAATAGTGCAACCCATTTACCTATTCCTGTAGGTAGTAGCAACACGACAAACCCTGCTGCTACTGTTGGAGAACTTGATTATGCCACGAGGGGCCAACCATCATCAAAGAAGACTCCCGGAGCGGGACAATCTACTACTACGACGACGACTACGCTACCACCTACTTCTTATGGATTCGCTTCTCCACATATGAGTCCTGCCCTGCTGGAAGCTGGACAAGGTCGTTATTCAAGGGAGAACTCGTATCTGAATTCATCAGCTTCTGCATCAAACTATCCTTCCAATCTGAACAACAATGTTGATGCGCAAGGAAAAGCTGCAGAAGGAGGAAGGCTTAAGAGCGCGCGAGAGATACAAGAAGAGGAAGAAAACAAGCTAGCTGCTAAGCTCGGGGGAGGTATTGGACCTACCACATCACGTATAAAGAAGAGTACCAAAAAAGCTCCCTCTTCACCTAATAACGTACAAGGTGAAAAGATAGCTGCAGAGTTTGAGAAAGAACAACGTGATTATCTAGCTAAAAATGGTCATGGAAAGAAGACTTCTTTCTCCAGAGGAGTGATAGGACCTAGCAATAAATTACCAGCAGAAGTAGGGAATGAAAACGATAATATCGATGATGGAGGAGTAAAAAGAAAAGATATCCAACTACAATTCAGTCCGAAAGTTAGAAAACCATTGAATATTTCATGGAGAGCTATAAAAAGGAAATTTCTATTGGCTTCTACTGGTACACCCTCTTCAGGTGAAGGTAGCAGAAGATCTGAAACTTCTGAAACTTCTGGTGGTTCTAGAAGAAGAATGTACAATTCTGCCGCTGGTTCTTCTTCTAATCCTGGTAGCGGCGGACATCATCCACATGGTGAAAAAAGCGTACATATACAAGGTATCGATGACGGTCTTGGTCAAGAGGATTGGGAGGTTAATCAGGTGAGGGATTTTCAGCTTTTGTTTTCTCCGACGTACCATGATCTTCCCAATCTGGTCCTGTTGCTTCTCGTGAGTTCTGAACAGTATACTGACTATAATGATCGTGTCTTGCGATACCCCATCTCGAATTACTCAAGGTCGTCGTCGATAATGATTGGTTCGACGATGAAGGCAATCCCATTCTTTGGGGTGGATCAACACCATCTGGATCAGCACACAATGGCACCGGCAATGCTCCACATGGTCATACGGATAAACACGGTCATTCATCAAACTCTGGTGCACATGGTCATCATGGTGAAAGAGTCTCTAATTCTGGAAAAGATACTGCGACAAATCATTCCGAAACTGCTGGTAGTCTGATTATCAACCCGACCATTAAGGCTATCGATGGTGTCGTTACTTTCTTTAAGGGCTATCTGATACCCAAGGTAAGTTTCGTCGCTCCACGAAAAAAGTGGAAGTGTCCGTTCTCCGAATGCAGGGTAGGAATGCTAAAAACAAAAACGCTTTCCTTCTTTCTCCTTTGTATAGTGTGCCTATTTTTTCGAACCAAGATTCGGTGATGCAGAAAAAGAACTGAATTTCAGAAAAGAAAGATGGTACAACACAAAAAGAAATGCAGCATTTGGTTGTTTTTTCTTGATTTTAAATTGGATTTTATTAGTTGCATTGATAAAAATGCAAGGTTTATATCAACAATTATTATATTACGGTCTTTTAACTCTCTTCGTTTGGCCAATGCCTGTTTTTGTAGCTTTTGATCTACCTAGAACTTGGCCTATGTTCTATTCTTTTTGGGCTATGACTGCTGCTATGTTACCTGGTTTCTTTGGTAGTGAGTTGTCTTTTCTTTTCTCTTCCTCTCTCTCTCTGTTTCACCTCGTGTGCGAGGTTTATACTCTAATTTTCGCTACCGAGGTTCAGGCTGATGATAACTTATTATCTTTTCTTCTTCCCTCTTCCTGCTGTTCATATCCCCCTTTCTCCCTCTCCACTCCCTCCCCTCCCGGTTCGCAGTCATCTCGATGTATGTCTGCCGCTTCTTGATAGATGGCTCGGGAGCTTGCAACGGTCAAACCTTCCTTACGATACACTACTACGCTACCGCTTTTGCCGTGGTCGCGCTCTTTGCATTGCACGTCAATCGGCTGGCTGCTGTCACCTCACAAGTCATATACTGGATCATGACATGCGTCATGCTGGTGAGCTTGGGTCCTTTCCGCATTGTCTTATTCTGGTTACTAAACATAACTTCACCCCTTCTTTTTCATGCTCTTGACTATTTCTCTCAAATCGATAGCTTCCGGAAGCTGGAAGTTATGCACGCACAGCTATCAACTTCCTAGTCTTCTCTGCATTCATTATCTATCTGCATTTCCAACAAGAAAAGATTGACAGAAGAATGTTTACTCTGAGAACTCAACTCAAGATATCTTATAGAGCACTACAAAAATCTCAAATTGCAGAAAAGAAAGCTGCGAATTCCAAGAAGAGATTTATTTCTTATATCTTCCACGAAGTCAGAGTTCCTCTTAATACTGCTTATTTAGCTTTTCAAAATTTGCAACAATCAAATGGTTTCAATAGACAGGATGAAGATCAAATGGTGGAGGTTTATGCTTTGGAATCATCTCTCCAGCAGGTACAGCAGGTCCTGAACGATGTTTTGGAGTAAGTTTGCGGTTGTGGATTTTTCTTTTCCTAACGCATTGCTTGTCGGCTGATTATTTTCATTGTCCTGCAAATCCCAGTCTGCAACGCATGGACGCAGGAAAGTTTGAATCGTCTTCCCAGCCTTTCAACTTTCATCGCGCTATCAATGCCCTTGTGGCCAGTCTCAAAGTCGCCACTACTGCCAAACGTCTTCAGCTCGATGTTCAACTCGACGAAGCTATCGACAGTCTACCTCAGAGCATAGACATTAACGGACAGAGAGCAAGTTATGTCATAGGCGATGAGATTCGACTCCGACAAGTCCTGACAAATATTGCGAGCAATGCAGTCAAGTTTTCCAGAGAAGGAAGAGGAGGTATCAGAGTGCGTACGAAGCTCATCTGGCCTCATGAAGATGTTGGTGAGCATGGTCTCCTTGATGATCATGGTGACGATGAAGAAAAGGGAGAACAACGCAGGATCAGCGATGGAACGGATGTTGGACCCGGTGACGCGACAGCAGCAGGTTCAGAGTGGAAAGACAGCGATATCACCCCTACCTACGGCAATCCCTCTAATGATACGCCCTTTACCGATTCTGAATTGACTTTTGATGGTGCAGCGGGTGCAGGAAGAATATCGAGCAGAGAAAGGGACATCGAAAGAGAAGCTGGCTTAGATTCTGGCTTGGTTGGCGTAAGCAACGACGGGAAGGAGCAGGAGATCGTTCAATCAGCTTCGTATCCTCCTTCTCCTTCTCGCTCCAGAAACCTTCTACCACGTCAGGATAGCGACGATACGGATGCCTCTTCGGCTTATGGCAAGAAGCGGAGAAAGGACTTTGTCATCGTCCGCATTGAAATCGAAGATAATGGTCCGGGTATCAGACCTAGCGACATGGTGGATCAGCGACTCTTCAGTGCTTATGTGCAGACGGAAATTGGGAGGGTCCAAGGCGGCAAAGGCAGTGGGCTTGGTCTGGCTATTGTCAGAGCCATTGTTCAGATGACTCGGGGTCGTCTAGGAGTACAGTCATCGAAGAATGGTACAACATTCTGGATCGAGCAGCGTTATCATTTCGCAACCCGTCAGGAAGTGGAAGAGCTCCAAGCACTTCAAGATCTACCTACGCCGTACTCGTTCAATGCAGAACCTCTACCTAAGCCCGTCAGACCACCTGTAAAGCCATACAAGCTTGGAGAATCATCCTATTCGCAATACTCGGCATCTAGACTGGAAGCTGCCATGCAACAGGTCGATCCGCTACAATCTACACCAACCTCTGAAATGGATCGCCCAGTCCTCCCCGGTTCTCTTGGTGGACTGCCCTTACCCACTCAGCCCTCTCGTGACAGTGCTAATATGTCGGCCGAAAGTTTACGCGCTGGCTCGGCTTCTGTCTCTTCAATGCCCAGTGTCACCAGTGCGGGTAATACTAGTGCGGTGGGGACCACCTCAGCGATCAATGCTATGGACGTACATTCCCCTCTTACGTCGGAGCAATGGGGCCAGAACAGCGTCGAAAGATCAGTCATGCCTACGATGAGCTTGACGGCGCCTACACCTCCTTCGCAGACCCCAGCTGTTGCACCCATACCATCGTCTACTCGCTCTTCGGGCCTTGCCGGTGCTACAGCGCCCTTCTCGAGTCCTGCGAATTCAATCACGACAACCAACAGGAACTCAAGTAGCAAGTCACCCGTCCCATCCGTCCCATCCGTCATCAATAGAACATTTAGTGACGACGCAAAGAGCGCAATCAGCGCAGCGGGATCATCTAAATCCGCGATTAGCTCCGGAGCCGTACCCGCCGAATCACCGGCAGGCGAGGATGCGTTCACTCCCATGACCCGTCATATTGTCACTACAGCCACTCCGGAAGGTGAAGTTCCACCTGTTGCGAAGGATGGCCGGATATCGCCCCTGCCATTACCCCGACCCACCTCGCAATCGAGTGTCCCTAGTGTCGCTGCCTCGCACTCAAGCGCAAGTGGAGCTGGATCAGCGAATAACGGCGAACGGCTCAACGCTCTTGTGGTAGATGACGATCCTCTGACTCGAAAATTGATGTCCAGAATGATGACGAGATTGGGTTGTCAAGTCGAAGATGCTGAAAATGGTCAGATGTTCTTGGATGTTGCACTGGGTAACAAAGAACAAGGTAGAGAACCCAAGATTTTCGACATTGTCACTTTGGATAACGCTATGCCTGTCATGACGGGTGAACAAGCTATCAAGATATTCAGGAAAGCTGGTAGGACAGATCTAGTGGTTGGCGCGACCGGAAACGCCCTCAAGGGAGATCAAACTTCATACCTGAGGGTGAGTAGCACTTATTGCTCTCTGAAACTTTTCATACGTCGAAGCCCTTGTACTGATGAGGTCTTAAATCATGCCTTTTCCATCCACAGGCCGGTGTTGATACCGTTCTGACTAAACCCATCTCGGCAAGAGACCTCACCGCGCAGCTCAATCTAGCTCGTAAACGTCGCCAGCAACAGGCAGAAGAGATGGCTGCGGAATTATCGCGGTCTACAGCAGGACCAGTCGAAGGTACTATAAGCCCGAAAGAGTTTGTCTAGACAATAAAACAGTTTAACCCGCTCTAGCGGACATCTCCTCGATCTGGTCATTCGTGGCACCTCGTCGAAGTCTGTCTTCAAGTGCTGCGATCCAGAAAAGATATTTCCTCCATCCCGCCGCCTCGGTCAATACACAGCAGGCAATCCCGACATAGATTACGTATAGAAAACGGGGCCTCGTTTAAACATGAGCACGTGCATCTTTCTTCATAATATACCATCCGGCAAGATACTAAGGCTCACCAATCGGTACAACACATACTGGATACATACATATAGTATACTTCTTTGACCTCTGATGTACAAAAAAACCCATCGTCCAATTGTGTTGTTGCAAACATACTCTTTGATAGCACTGCACCCTCTTCCTTGTCGAATCACCGCAAATGGGTAATTTTGTTCATGCTGTTAGACATTAGTAGGAAGATCTAATGCAGTTGGATGACTCGTAATATGACTATATGGCATTAAGGGACGTTAGGTTGCAGGGATGTTAGGTTCCACCTAACGTCCTGGGAACGCCTTTGTTGGCACCACCTAATGTATTGGAATTTTCACCGACTGTTGCCCTTCCCTGGTTCGCTCATCGGAGCGATAGATCTGCAAAAGAACGCGGCCTGCACGGGGGCCGTCGTAGATCTCGCACTGTCTACGTAGCGGAGGGAAAATAATCAGGCGGTACCTTCGAGCCCATTCCCTCGCCTACGCCAGGTTCACCGTCTTGGAAGTAACTAAATGGGCCAATTAGCATAAAGGATTGTATTATATACAGTAAGACGCGACATCTGTCATCAATTCTGTTGGGAGAACAGCGCAGCAGACTACATCGGTGATGTATCGGATCCCAAGGGGCTGATAATAACTACATAAGCCAGACAGCAGCGACGTACCCCCCGTGGATATCGTGTCAAGGCCCAAGTAGCGGTGCCCGCTTCAAAGAGGCCATCGACTGCATTGAAATTCCAACCACATTCTATCCATCTATCTACATGCCAACCATCTCTTCTACATACTACTCGGACAGCACACAACACAACCATAAAGCACACATCTCCTCACAACATGTAAATACAAATCACCAAGCACCCATCCCCAGTCATCAATCACCAGTCGCCAGGCGTTGACCGCCGGCAACTGGTCGATCATCACCCATCACCAAGCGGTCACTACTAGAGGTCACCAGTCATCAATTACTAATCGCCAGTCACCACTACAAGTCAATCATAAGCTTCCTATGGCAGAATGATTCGGCGGAGTTAGAGCATATGCCTCAACGACCGGCATTTCTCCGTCATCGATATCCTCCTCAGTATCTTCATCGAAGACATCGAACTCCCCAATATCTTCGTCGAAGCCATCGAACCCCTCGGACCCTCCGGATTGCACATCGGCATCTGGGACACCTTCCGGCTGAGCGGTTGCCCACTTCGATGTATATCGGGCAGGAGTCGCCCACTTTGACGTGTAGCCCCACGGGGTTGCCCACTTCGACTTGTAGATAGATGGAGTTGCGGCCTTCAGAGGGCATGTTTCTGCCATCGTTGACGCACCGCCGTTTCTCTTGTACCGGACTGGGAGGCCTGCTGACCTTCGGAGATGGGAATATCCGGAGACCTACATCGTTGCTTTCCCAGTGCAACTTCGGATAGACCGGCTGTTGTAGCTTTCATTGATGCCTCCCGACTCGGCCTACCAGATTGTCCAATCGGCTGGCTTTCAGCAGTCGCGACCGCCGGTGGTTCAGCTTCAGCAAAAGGCATGCTTCCCGATGCTACGGAAAGTACCAATGGCGACCTCCACGTAGGATACGTCACTGTGGTCTGACTCGTATCCGTTATTCTGGGTCGCTTGAGCCGCCGATGCATTATCGGCTTCAGCGTCGTTGTCCGAATCGGACTGGGTGACAGTCGTTGCCAGATTGGATGTAGGCCGTTGACTGCGAGGGGACGGATGGCTGCTCCCTAATGCTTGCTGATAAGCGTTAGTGTGCGCCTCGTTAATAGCCGGACCGGATCTGCATGGTTGCTTTCCCAGTGCCACAGCCGATAGCGTTCGGGCTGGCATATTCAATGGGATTCTCTCTTCGGTCTGACCAGACTGCACTGGTAGGCGGCTTGCAGAAGGCCTCAATGAGATGGGCCTGCTTGCATTCCAGGTGCGAGACTCGATGTAGGCGTACCACTCCATGGAACGTCAATGGTCTTCCAGCTATTGGTCTATCAGATCGTCCAGTTCGCTCGTTTGTAGAGGTTGAAAGATGGGCCGGCATGAGTGGGGAAGTATGGGTGCTTGGACATCCGTTCTAGGGCGGGTCTCGACCTGTGGTTCAGGTAAGGGAGAGGGAGAGGGAGTAGGAGATGATGCGCTAGACGACGCGGGAGAGGGTGTAGGGGAAGGCGTTGTGCCGAGGATGCCGCCTGGCACCTCTTCCATAGCTGTACGATGCAAGGATGCAATGTGGGATGTGTCAGCTTTATGTCTGTGCCAAATCTGTAGATCGACTGAATCCTGATCCGATACGCCTGTACGTACCCTTTAACTCCGCCGAATCATTCTGCCATGGGAAGCTCATGATTGACTTGTAGTTGGTGACTGGCCATTAGTAATCGATGACTGGTGACTAGTGGCCGCTGGGTGATGGGTGATGATGGACCAGTTGCCGGCGGTCAACGCCTGGCGACTGGTGATTGATGACTGGTGATGGGTGTACGATGATAGGTGTTCAAATGTTGTGGGGAGATGTGTGCTTCGTGGCTGTGTTGTGTGCTGTCCGGGTAGTATGTAGAAGAGATGGCTGGCATGTAGATAGATGGATAGGATGAGGATGGTGTTTCCATGCAGTCGACGGCTTGTTCAAAGCGGGCATCGTCTTGAGCATTGACCCGATGTCCACGTAGGGTAAGCCGCTGCTATCTGACTCATAGTCGTTGTTATCTGTTCGCTGGCAGTTGGCGCTTGATGGTCGATGGTCGGTGGTTGGTGGTGATGGTTGAAGCGTAGGAAACAACGAGTGTGAGTGGTGATAGTAGGCCGATGATCTAGCAATGGAGTTCGATGCTTATGTAGAGTAATGGACTGTGTGGTTCATAGCTGTGACTGCCAGCTAACAGGCTGGTTGAAAGCTGAAATGGATGGCCACATAGTTGTAACGATGTCAGTATGACATGTTTGTTCTTCTGCCCTGCGCCTGCAGCCAATCCGCGACGCATCAGTTGATCGTCAATCAGATGCCATCAGCCCTTCATCGCATAGCAGATACTGCGAGCTAGTCTCATGTCAACGGCGGTTAGTCCAGGCATGGGGCATTCAGTCTTGAATAAGCGAGTCAGGTCCATTGTCCATCGCTCGTAGCTTCGTGCCTCTTCTTCGGACCATCGACTAGTATTCGCGCGCGACTTATCGTACAGTTCAATCGGCGCACTGACTGGTTTGTCCTTGTGGCATGGTCACATCAAGCCAGCCGAAGTGGATGGTCACATAAAGTAAGCTTAGATTTGTGGCTCGGCAGGAACAGAAAGGTAAAGGCTTCGCCCAGGTCTGTCGGCTGTGTCGGTATGGCCCATTCAAATTGTTCTACTTCAATTTAGCGAAAAATTTGGCCTGCTCTGGCCACTTGACTCGACATCGCAGATATTGCTACCGATGTACATGCAATATAAGACAGTCCGAACATGGTAAATGATTACTGTGAAGAAACAGCCTGCTATGATATTTCTGCGTTCATCCGAATGACTTCCGCCACGCTCGGTCGTGGCTGGATAACGTATGCGTATGCCAGTGGCTAGTGTCGGAATGCGCGCACTCACTACTACGCCATGTAACCCTTACCTTTCCATAAGGCAGTATTCCTGTGCGGATGGACTACAACATCTCCGCCGATACGTGCGCTACTGTTTACGCTCGGCCCCGCTTGCCGGGCCTGGCGATCAAAACCCGGGGCTCCTTGAGTCTCAAAGCGGTCCAGCGGTTGAAGCGGTGGAGAAAGACGCGTTGCTTTCGAAAGACAGTCGAGCGAGGCGGATCTACTCTGCTTGTCAAAGTATCACTGATAAAGGAATCACTGATAATAATACACCTGTAATCCCTGTCATTTGATACTCAACGTCAATATCCGATCTGCCGGTATCCTGCCATGCAAGGGGCGCCTCCACCTGTCAACAGTAACGCCACAGCCATCAATGGTGATATTACAGCGGGACCTAGTCAGGGCGAAATCAAAGAGCATATGGACCAGAACAATCAACTTGGAAACACTGAAAATTCAACTTCAAGGCGTTTAGCTGCTATCACTGGCAAATTGGACGGTTTCACCTTCAAAGATTCAATTGGCGTAAACGGGGGCGAGTCAACGACAAACTATGTATTGCCCCCTGACGTAAAAGAGGAGGACTTCTTATCTTTCATTGGAGATATTGAGAAGATCTCAGGAGAGGAAAATGTTACCATCAACTCGGATCCTGCTAACCAGGGCAAAGCGGATTATATCCGACAGCCCAAGTTCTATGTAGGTCAGGTGACTCAAACCCAGGACCAGTTCACTCCGTTCACTATCGCGAGCCACGTCTGATTGACATTATGATTGTGAATAGGATTTCTTCGCCATCCGGGGCAAGGAAGATAACATGGCTTCAGCAGTCGTACAGCCGGCCACAGTAGAAGAAGTAATTGCAATAGTCAAAGCAGCCAACAAGCATAAGATGCCCATATCTCCGATCTCCATAGGCAGAAATCTAGGGTACGGCGGTTCAGCCCCACGACTCCGTGGTGCTTGTATTATCGATCTTAAACGAATGAACAAGATTCTGGAAGTAAACGAAGAGTCCGCGTATGTTTTAGTTGAACCTGGCGTCTCGTACTTCAATATGTACGAGCATCTGCAGAGTATCGGAAGTAATCTTTGGATTGATACACGTAAGTCCACGTTACTATGTTACGCAGCTGGGTACAAATTTAGATACTAAGAAGCGTGCTCGCAGCTGATATCGGCTGGGGCTCGATGATTGGCAATGCAACCGAAAGAGGGGCTGGATATACGCCCTACGGAGACCACTTTATGATGCATTGCGGTATGGAAGTCGTTCTACCAACAGGTGAACTAGTGCGCACGGGAATGGGAGCTTTACCAGATAATAATACCTGGCAATTATTTCAATACGGGTTCGGACCTTATCATGATGGAATCTTTACCCAAAGTAATTTCGGTATTGTGACCAAAATGGGTTTTTGGTTGATGCCTAATCCGGGTGGTTATAAACCCTTCTTAATCACTGTTCCTAATAAAAGTGACTTGAAGGAATTAGTAGAGAGAATCAGACCTTTACGTATAGGCATGGTCATTCAGAATGCTCCCACTATTCGACATGTTCTTCTCGATGCTGCTTGTCACAAATCAAAGAAGGAATGGACGAATGGAGATGACCACATTTTATCAGAGGAAGAGGAATTGAAGATAGCTGACAAGCTAGGTATCGGGTAAGCCGAATAAATACCTTCGCGGGGAGGGGGAGTCAGCGCGCTTTGCAATTAACCGCTAACGCTAAGCCTGGTAGTTACTGGAATTTTTATGGCGCTCTCTACGGTCCACCTCCCATGCAGGATATGCTTTGGTCGGTGATCTGGGGCAGTCTAAGCCAGATCAAAGGATCCAAGTCGTTCTTCGAAGGTGAGGTGGATGGTCATGAGATTTATCGAATTAAAGATCACTAACCGGTTCTTTCAATGACGGAATTTCATCTCAGACGATGTTCCCGCCACATCGATTCTTCACTCACGGGCCAAGACATTAGCTGGAATTCCAAATCTACTCGAATTGGATTGGATTAGGTGAGTCTCGGTTCATCCAGTGCTGAAGTTACAGAATAAAAGTCAGCAACGTTCGCATTACAAGTGACTAAAGCTGCATTCCTCTTCTCGCTCGTAGTTGGCTACCCAATGGTGCACACTGCTTTTTCAGTCCAATCAGTCCCGTAACGGGTGTGGACGCCGACAAGCAATTCGAGTTTGTGAAGAAGAGGTGAATTAGTGTCCTCTAGTGGCCGAATATTCCATATTATACGTGAAATACTGAGGCATTTCTATAAATATCCTCTGCTGGCGATTGTTGACAGAGCGAATGAATTCGGTTTTGATTTCTTCCTTACTTTTGTAATCGGATTGAAGGAGATGCATAATATCTGCTGTTTAGGTGAGTGGATCTGTGACTGTCGGTTGCCGGAAATACGGAGACTTATGTATTTATCGCCAAATTCAGTCTTCGACCGTGAAGATCCCGAAAGTGTTCGAAAGATGCGAGAACTCGTAAGTCTGTTCAACGCGGATGTGCGATTACTTCTCGCATCTAGTTGCCGTATTGACGCTTACTCCACTCTCTTGTCACTTTCCACTGTCTCTGCAATTAGATCCACATCGTCATTGATGAAGCAGCAGCATTAGGCTATGGAGAGTACAGAACTCACATTGCATACATGGATCAGATCGCTGGGACTTACAACTGGAACAATAATGCGATCATGAACCTCAACAATACATTGAAAGATTCACTTGATCCGAATGGGATACTTGCACCTGGAAAGTGAGTGATTGGTGTACACTTCCATTCTGACCTCCCTGGGACGGAGGCCAGGAGCACTATCTACCGTAGTGTCTGATTATTGTGTTTCTCGTATCTGCCTCTAATGCAGATCCGGTATCTGGCCTAAGCGATATCGGGGCATGGAGCTTTAAGCGGTTGAGGAAGTTGAGGTTCGGACGAAGAGTTGCTTATCGTAATACGTCCAATTCTTCAGGGATGTAACAATGTATGGGCACAGGCAAGTATATCCCTTCGAAACGAGGGTGCGGATGTATTTTGTACTATTTACTAGTTCACATTGCCAAGGAATCCCCATGTTGAAGATGAATCTTTCCTGCATGGAGTTGGAGTTGGAGTGCTTCCGATCCTAGTACGCAGTGGATAGCTTCTACATGGCGTTCGAATGTACATGGGAGGTCTCTCGGCCCGGTGATCGTAGGGCCCAGACATCCGGTGGCGGTCTGATCGAGAAGACCGCATCGTGCAATCCTCCCTCGTCCTGCACTGTGCTTGGTCGTGACAATAGGGGACAAGCTTGCCCTTGAGATACATTCACAACCTAACCACTACATCAGTCCTTGTGACATCAATGGTTCTGTGTCTCCTGTGCTGGGGCGTCTATGCCGGCGTGAAGAAGGCCAACGAGGCCGTGCAAGAGCGAAAGTGAGTGCAGCGACATCCGTAGCTTTCTTCAGGCTACACGGAGCTCACTGCAGTATCTACAGGGACAAGAAGCGATTCAAGAACGACGAGAAAGCGGCAGCGGCATCAGCAGCTGGAGCTCCTGCTCCTTCCTCCTCCGATGAGAAGGCACTGTTGGCCTCCCGGGCATCGGTCGGCGAATGTACCTGTTCCGCTGATCCTGAAAGCCACAAGACGTGCAGAGCATGCAAGGATGCACTAGTCGAAGAAGTACCTCCGCCTTATCACGAAGCTACCGCTGTCTCTGGAGGAAGCTCGCGTGTTGTAGCATGATCCCAAGCATTGTATTGCCTTGCGCCGCCACCTGGCAAGCTACTTCGACATCGTGGATCGCAAAAGCCCAGTGCAAGCAGTTCGCCCGTCGGGTCGATTGTTCAAGTTAGTGTCTCTACATCATGTGAGTAAGACACGCGAACCTGTTTTATCTTGGCACATACTGAATCACGATTCGATCTGACACGTTATGATCAGGTCTCTCTCAGTCTGGAATGGCGTGTAGCTCTCTCGTCTTCGTTGACTTCAATCTTGTTCAAGAACCATTCATGATGCATGTGTATCATTCCGTTACATCCTGTAGCTCATTATTCAGCGTACATTCCAATCGCTTTTCGTCTTCATACTTCTGCTGGTACCTTGCTTTCTCAGGCTTTCTGTTCAGTCCAAACCTCCCAGATTGCATAAGCGCAACGAGAGACCTGTCCGTTACGTCTTACATATGTACACAGACCTATCAAGAATATGCAGTCCTTGCTTTCATGTCGGCTTTCTGCCGTCCTTCTTCGTGGACAGCCCTTGATCGAGGCCCGTGAACAAATACACGACAACTGGCTCGAGCATGGCGCTGCGCTATATCTTTCGCCCGCTGCGGGCTGCTGCTCTTGCCTACTGCCCAACATATATAGACAACATTCCATATCGAATAGCGCAGCGCGCGGCCTGCCATGCTGGAGTCCGGCGTCGTGTAGGGCGGCATCACTGCAGCCAATGCACAGGTAATGGACTGAGTACATGCACGGCTTGGGGAGACGAAGGGACCACGCCAAAGAGATTCAGACGGAACAGAGACACTCAATTGCCGTTGTGCTGCAGTCTGCTCGTGACATTCTGACCCTGCCAAGATCGCCTTACCTGCCCTTCACGCCACAACTGCCAGGCAGGCAGTCGAACATACAATGGACAACTCTACGATAATACCGCCACCAACCGAAGAACATGATACGAGAGGCTTCGTCGCGTATCAAATAGCAAATCTGCCAATCGGAATACGAGCTGTACTATCGTTAGTATGCATCGTGCTTGGGCTAGGGATGTGTTCGCTAGCCCCCTATGCAGCTAGATGGGGCACGCATTGGGGCACCAACAAACATTTTTCAAAAGCAAGAGAAGGTGAAGCCCTAGAAGAAAGGAGAAAATCGAAGTTCAGGCCTGCTGGCGGTGTATTGGGTATCTTCACTGGTGGATTAGGAGCAGGTCAGCTTTTCTTACCACCAACGCCACGATTCTAAAGGAAGTCATCTTACAGAGTCTTATACTTGTTGGAAATCAAACAGCTTACACTATCCTACTACTCGCTTTTGCGGTGTTGAATACTCAAGATGATCCATCCTTCTCACCTTGGGCTATACTTGCAGTGTCTTTAGTCTCCGCAGCGATTGGAGCAACTTTGGGAGGAAGGTGGAAGGCCCTTTCTCGTCTGTTCCTGACATATATCGGAACGTGAGTCCACAGCTGACTTTCTCCGAGGATGCGTATTTCGTGTTACAAGATCTTCAGCTAACACATGGACGAACCCGTTCCGGTTTGGACCATCGTCGATAACAGTATTTCATTTGCTTTATTACTTAGTACTTCATTCAGGATAAAAGCAAAGTTAGGTCGTTTAATCGTCTTTACCGTACTCTTTATCATCACTTTCGTTACATCATTCATATTCTCAATTATTCCACGCAGTTCTCTGAACCGCATTTCTAATAGGGTCGCTATTCTCTTGAGTACTATAACGGGAGCTTGGCTTGTTTGTGCAATTGGAATCGATATCTTCACAAAGACAGGATTGTTGGATGCTGCTACTTTACTTGCTAGTCAGGGAGGAATCTTCAAGGACGGGCATTCAACCAACAAACGTAAAGGCGACAATGGGGCAGATGAGAATAACGTAGTCAGATGGAACGACGGGAAATGCAAAGGCTTGATAGCTGGAATCTGGTTGCTGTAAGTAGCTGGTACTGACAAATCTACGCATCTATCCGTTAGCTGACTGGTCGGATATTTCAAAAAAAATCGGTCGGACAGTACCGTATTTGGGACCGCATTTCAGCAATGGCGCTACTCGGTCATCGGCGATGATTCAGAAGAGGTGAATAGCCATGCCACCGCAGCCGGGATAGCAGAGATGAAAGATAAGGAGTCGCTGAAAATTCCCACCGTAATGTGTCATTTTATACAGTCTTGGAATACATACCTTGGTTCACTTCTATCAGATGAAAAGAATTTGATCACCAGAGCCCGGAGTTCCAACAATATTGGCACGAGATTGACCGTTCTAGATAGCAGCAACAGAGCGGGTATCTTCAGCAAGGCAGAGAACTGGTTCATGAGATTATTTACGTCTTCTTCGGAGAGGAAAAGAAGGATGTTGCCTGCTACTTATGTGCTACCTCCTGAACAGGTACCACAAGCTGTCGACGGAAACTTCCACCAAGCAAGTCACGGTGTGTATAGCACACCTGGATGGAATGCAGAGAATGAAGAGGTACCGAAATACATATGCAATATGGACCCTGACGCACAGCAAGAGAGGAGGATGAGGGCGCCTGCTAGATATGATTCGTTTGCATATTCGGCTGGCGGGCTGGGACTATATGATGCTGAAGTTGGTGAACGGGGTGCTTGTTATCCATCTCATGAAGAGTCTTCTTCGTTTTCTAGCGGAGTTTACGACGATACAAGCGGCCTTGGGAGGAGAGCTCACATGCTCCCAACGTATACACCCGAGTCGTACTGTGGAGAGCGGACAGGACAAGTAGTGCATAGGAACACTTCAGAACCTTCCTTCCAGTCGGTACCGAAGTATTCATCTGCTCGGATGGACGGGCCCGATCCACCTTCAGAAACCGGTCAATGCTCGTCCGTTCATGCTGGCGATACAATGGACAATCAGACGGTATTGTCACAGGAAGCTGCTGGTGGATTTGGATACGGAATGTTCAAAGAACCTGAAGAATTAGACACGCTCCCTCAGCCTGAGAGACAAAGTTTTCAACGCCCTCTATCGTCTTCTACGCATTTTACAGATGTGAGATCTACCCTCGAGGAACAAGTACGACCAGTTCCAATACCAGCTACGCCTTCTTTAGTTCATGCCATCAAAAGAGTATCCCAGGCGCAAGCTCAAGCGCGACAGTATAGATTACAAGAACAACAAGCGCAGTTATCATTAGTTCACCAAGGTAGCCAAGCTACAACACCTTTCCCCGAGCCCCTCTCTTCTTTGAAAGACCCATCTAATGCGATGACACAATCATCGAGCAGGCCTAGAATCCCTGAAAGCGAGAGAACAGCCCTGAGACAAGCTGCTATTCGGAGACAGACTTCAGCGGATTGGTGGGCTGAAGTTGAAAGGAAAGCCAACGAGCAAGCTGTCAGGGAACGAAGTGTCCTATCATCTACAAGTCAGAGGGCAAGCTACGTGCCTAATGTGAAAGCACGTGAAGGGATGAAAGGCTGGGGGAGAAGTCCTACGCATGCCAACGGTCTGCCTAGATAGATAAGCAGCAATGTAGCTCAGTGACACTACCTCCTGCGGCTTATAGGTCTACATGGAGACGGATACAATCAGTTTGTAGTTGTGCAGTAGTCGTATAGAACGTGTGATGTGCTGCTGGTAGTATATACTGCAGAGACGGTTCCGTCAGGAAATGCAACAGATCGTATATGGTTTAGTAGGTGAGACGTGACACTCCAAGTATTGGCTAGAGTACATGTCGAAGCGCAAAAACAGGGAATGAAGGCATGCTCGAACGTTGTTACAGATTCACAGTGTATCATCTGTAGCATCGTCACTATCTGCAGGTATCGGCAGGGGAGTGCTCTTCGATTTCTTGTGTTTCGCCTGAATCTGTGCATTTTTAGCCGGCGGCTGGCCTGTCGTATTGGCTAATGTTCCTCCCCCCACCTCCTCTCCTGAGTCGCTACTGTGCCCATCATCGTCCTCCTCCTCCGATTCTTCACTATCTACGTCTTCCTCCTCCTCCTCTTCCTTTCGTGCAGATGGCTTCGATTGACGGGCTGACCTCCTTTCGGAACCTGCGATGGGTGCTGGAGTACTATCTTCATCGCTGTCAATCGAGGGGGTCTCGGATATAGAACGAGACCGCCGAGCTCTGTGAAGGTAATAATATCACCGATAAGCATCTACGCAGCCGATGGAGGCCTTTGATAACCGATACATACGGAGTCTTTCTGGTACTAGTGTTTGCCCGAGGGGCAACCGAGCCTTTCCGCCCGCTTCGAGTCGATCCGGTAGCCGTGCTATTAGTAGCAACGGAATCGTTTCCAGCTTGGCTTCCATCTACACGTTCTTCGTTCTCATGCTTGATCTCATCTAGGAACTCTATGACTCCGTGCAATTGGTCGAAAGCCCGGAATTCCTCCTCGGTCATAGGTCGAGAGCCTTCTTCATACTGCTTGTTCAGGTTCGTGGAGAATTTGACTAGAGCATTTTTTGCGACCGTATCCTTGAGGGGACGATGCTGCAACGTACCCAAGTCAAAAACTGCCAAGCTGTCCACTTTGGCTTGAGCGCAATAAGTAGACTTACATTTTCGAGCTGTTCGACAAGCATTACAAGCTTCTTCACTGACCAATCGTCTAGCTTGTCAGGTAGATATAGCTTGTTAAGCAATTGACACAAGAGCTTGCGCGTTTCCTTCTTTTGTTCTTTGTATATCTTCTTCAGCAACTCTTGCGCGAGTTCAGCCTGAATGGTTTGATCAACAACAAGACCTTCGATAGCTCTGCAAATGTTCGCATACTTAGCCATCCACCCAACGAACTCGCACACGTCCTTGTGACTTACACTGCCTTTCTGGGATCAGTCCAGTCCAACAGTTGGTTCGCTAATTGAACGGGTGAAACCATCATTGAAGGATCATCCAGCTCATCATACACTCCAGATAAAATCTCAAAGGCAGGCAGGAAGATCTGCATTGAAATGTCAATAGAAGTAAGCGGATTAACAGTACTGTGAAATCTCACCTCTTCCATCTTCTTCTGATTGGCAGCTAATGAATAGCAGTATACGGGGAAAAAGTAACTCAAGCACTGTCGCAATTCCAGATTGTCGACTGTCTCGGGGGCGAAGTAGACTAGCACAAGGCTTTTCAAGACCTGGAACACGATGCCTACTTAACGCTGTTAAGAGCTGAGTACTCGGAACATAGACTTACTTCTTTATCGGTGAGCATACCGGAAAGCATAAGCTTTGCAATGCCAACCGCTGCGATAGCTTGCACTTGCTGCGATTCTACGTTGAGGGCGTGCAGGAGGAAGTCAATTACGACCTCCGCCTAAAAGCTCACTTTAGTCGTATGGTCGGCAGGGTGAGCAGACGTGTAATATTGTACCACTCACATTGTAACCCTTTGGCTCCAGAAATGAGACACCGTACAGCAAGAGGACATCGAATAGGATCTGATAGATCTTTATTTGAAGTTCGCCCTCTGTAGCCTGACTTTGATGGATGAATAGACCGAAACAGTCCAAGGCCATGTCCTTCGGGAGTTGAAGGTTGAAGGAGAATCAGCATCTGTACTGGCAAGCGGCGTAGTTTACGGCGACAAACCTTATCCAGTAGCCCGCAGAGACCTAAACAGATCAGCCCCTGTTCACGAATCTCTGGCTCCTTGCTTTTCACACTGGGCACAATGAGTTCATGCACCAGACCGATGAGGGTTGCATTATCCTGTAATGACTATTCGGTCTGCTTCAGTCAAGCGACAGATACACACTTTGCGCTCAACCTACACCAGCAACACGCTCAAGGAGAGCTCGCACAAGATCCAGGCATCTCAAGTAAGTATCCTTCTTTTCCGGATCAAGGGTCTGATTCTGAACCTTTTTGGCCGATTTCTCCATTTTCCTTCTATAAGCTGCAGCGATATCTTCCGGAGTAGCAGTTTCCATATCCAGATCATCTTCGTCTTCATCGTCGTCATCTTCTTGATCATCCGCCTCTTGTTCGCTTGGGAGCGCAGATGCAGCACGTCCTGACGCTACGGCATCCTCACGGACATTCTGCACTACTTCAACAATAACCCGCATGAAGTCTCTCTCCCCTGACGAAAGATTAAGTAGGACGTCCATACTCGTCGGAACAAGTTCGGCGGGTAAACGGGCATCGGATACCATATCCCCTGGAAACATGCACAAATATAAGTTGTGGTAAAAAGGCTTGTCGATTCGGAAATGACCTACGGATCAGAGTGAACATTTTCCTCCTGCCAATCTCATCTCCATAGTCTGCCTTGAGAGCGATTTCCAGTAGTTGCCGGGTCACAAAGCAGACACTCCTGAAATCCTCGGCTAATCCGCCTTCGAACTCGGCATCTTCTCCCGAGAGTCTAGCTTCCGATATGACAGTCTGCATCTGATCATGCAGCATAACGAGAAGGGAGAAGGAGTCCTGAATGCGGAATGCTAATGCCGTGATAACGGGAAGACATTCCTCCAGTCTCGCTTCGTCCTCATGATCCAAAACAAGAAAATCAGCTTGCATCAAAACTCGATATCACAGCGCCTAAACTCACATTCACGGCTTTGCAGTATGAAATGTATAGCTTGGCCAGTAGAGCCGAGTCCGGCGATAAATCGGTCCAGTATGTGTCTGGCGCAAAGGAGGAAGGAAATCAGTGCCCTACAAAATAGCAGCAGACTAGGGGTTACCTGGAAACTGTAAGGCCATAGCCAAATCCTGCCTATTTTCTATAGCACTGTTAATCGCATCTTCGGCCACCTTGGTATCATTGATAACGTCAAAGAGCCCGACAAACTACACCACAAGAAGGTATTCAGGCCGAAGAATTGTCTTGAAAATTGCTGGATGGAAGCTTGACGTACCTCGAGAAGCCCACCCTCCATGTTTCCAGCCCATTTACCAACCAGTTTAGCAGCACTTTTCTTGACGCTATCTTCACGATCCCTGAGGCCGCTCTCAATGACGACATTCCTCTGTTCAGGTGAGAGCACAGCCATTGTCGGCAATTCGGCTAAGGCCTGTGCAAACACAACTCTTCTGTTAATGGGGTCTATGTCCCGGGTCCTCGAGAGGATGTAGGGTAAAGTTGTCGGATGTAGATCGAGATTGAACATAGCGGCTCTTCGAACTTCACTGAATGTGGAGAAGGAGCATATTGTATGTAAGTAAGCACATACTAGAGGGTGGAGAAGCAAAATAATGCGCTTAGGCTTGCTTACGCTGCTGAGTCATATCGCATGATATCAAGCAAAACCTTGGTGGGCGTTGGATCCAAATCACCGTCATCATCGTCATCTTGGGTACGCTTGTAATCAAGGCTACCGTCGTTCAGCTCTTCTGGGTTCTGAAGTTTCGCCAGAGCATATACTGCCTGAACGCGAACGGGGGCCTCCTTGTCCTTGATGCGCTCGAGGAGGTTCTTCAGAAGTGACTCATAGTCGGAGTCGCTGCGAAGAGGATAGCAAGATTATCTACTGTCACCTTGAACCAATGGGAAACAGTCGACGCACTCCAGTTCTCCCAGACCGTTGATCAGGGTGGCCACAAACTGGACAGAGCGGAAGCGAACGTTTTTGTCCTTGGCAGAAAAGCCTTTCAAGAGGTGTCGCAGGATGTTTGAAGTCAACCTCGATGCTGCAGCGTCTGTCAATGCATTCTCGCTGTTCTCTCCGGCATCTGCTGGTGTATCATTAGCACAGGCCGATCACCGACGAGCAACTGTAAACAACGCGGCTCTCAGGCTGAGCCATCGTGCCACTCACCACCTTGACGCGCCTGCTGCTGCTCTATAGTATGCGCGATAAATCCACAGACAAACTTGACGACTCTATCCGCTTCTGCAATACCGCGTTTGAGGGTCAGCAGGCGATTGATGCCATTCTCTTTCAGCGTCGTGATGAAGGCGATTTCGCCGGTAAGCTTCTTGATCTTCCCAGTAGAACCCCGCTCTACGATTGAGGCGCATTGCTGGAAGAGCTTGTATGCTATGTTGATATTCTTGCGGTGGTTTGATACTGTCTTTTGTGACTGCTCCAGACAATTGGCTAGAATCGCTGGCGCGCTTTCCAGACTGAACGCTGCGGCTGGCATGGCCGCTTGCTTAGACAGCTTTGGCTATAGCCCGAGAATTTGTGGATCAAATGTTGCTATCGCTATATGCGTATATCCCGGTGCATCCTCATACACGCTTCGTCGGCGTAAGGGAAACAACAGGTGGTGAGTAGTGGCAATCTTGCAAGGATGCATGTATATGCGCCGTCAAAGCTATAGCTGCTGGCAGATCGTACAGCATGCGGGTTATACCTGACGACAACAACCGGGTCCTACATGGGCACCACTGCCTAGTATATCTGGTCCAGCGGCTTCGGCCATGATAAGTGAAGCACCAGCCAGTGTAATGTCATCAAGAATTCTATGCGTTGTTTCGGAGCCCGATCACCGTGTCGCTCTCGCGTGGCAGACGGTGCAGCCAGCTCCATGTCATTTGTGCAGATATTCACTGCTCATTCATATCAATACCCGCTACTCCAAAGTCGAGTAGCCCCCACACGGGCAACGCCGCCTGCGCAAACGGGGCTGGATAGCTTCCCGGTGGTCATCTGCATGACAGCCTAGGCGGCGAGAAAGACGCAGCATACAGCGTATTGCACGCTGGAGGAGAGCGGGCCGGGCAAACGCAGCACCGGCGGCCATCGGAACAAAAACGCTTCCCAGGACTGCGAGAAGTATTCGTTCTGACTGGCCTGTCGCATACCTCCTGGCTGTCAGAGCCAGACAGGCCGATCACCTCCCAAAAACAGTCGCCGAAGATAGCACATACGTCCAAACGGCGGCGCGGGAACAAGGAGGTCCTGTTACCTGCCGTAGGTATGCACACCGACTCGCTGTTGGACTTTCTCCAAGTCTACTCGGGCCCGGCTCTGCTGTACAACCAGCAAGGTGCACTGCTCTTTCAAAATCGCGCAACAGAGCTTTGCGATGGAGGCGAGATATCTACAGAAGCTCAAGCTCACGCAGCCATCTTCAATCAACAGGAAGCTACGTTCCCTACTGAGATACAGACCTCTATATATGTCAAAGTTGCGACCGAGGAATTCAATTTCAGCTTTACTAAGCCAGCTCCCGAAGTCCCATCGGAACCTGCTACGAGCCGAGCAGCCGCTTCCGCATTCCCATCCAGACCTCCAAGCAGTAGCTCATCTTCGAAATCAAGACCTACTTCTTCTTCCAGTCGGCCCACCAGTGCGAAACGCGTGAGAAGCCGTCCTACAAGCAGGCAGACGTCACGAAATGGCGAAGCAAGTAATGGCTTTGCATGTGGCGTGACGGCGAGCATGAACGAGGCGAGCGAGTGGCAGGATGAGGACTGTCCCACGCCGACGGGCTATACGACAGAACGTCGCCAATTGCATTGGAAGGTCACGCAAACCAAATGCAAGCGTGTGGTGGCTCTCGCTCACGAGAAAAGTGCAGTCCCCATACCCACGATGTGCGCTAATGACCTAGCGGCTCAAAAAGACATTACTGCTGTCATTCGTACATCCTGGTACGATCAGCCAAGGTTTGCATCGTTGAAGAGAGGAGGAGGCACCATGGGCGATAGAGTCAGAAATTTCAATTGGGCCGACCATGCCTTAGGCCCGATAAGCTCTTGGCCTCAAGCGCGTGTAGAGATGGTTGGACTTGTCCTCCGATCTCCTGTGCCTATGACCGCGTACCTGGAACATCCAGCGTATGTGATATACAATGATGCCTACGTAGCTGTATTAGGCCAGACGAAGCACAATGCCGGAGGTGAGCCTTTCACGAGAACAGAAGTGCCTCATGTGGAACGGGCTGACTTCGCGGCTATTCCAGTATTAGGTAAACCTGCATTTGAAGTTTGGGGCGAGATTTGGCAGTATATAGAGATACCACTGCAAGAAGCGATGAATGGAATTCCCATCGAACGGCATGAACAGCCCTTGTTTTTCGAGCGCTTGCAGGATGGAGGACCGAATAACCGTCACGAGGTGAGCTTTCGTGAAGACTTGATGCTCCTGCTTAACGCATAATGATGTTTCGTTTTGGTACTTTAAGGAAGTACACGCCACATGGTGTAAGCGTAAACCACTCTAGTCCAAGATTTCATGCTGACACTACCTACAGATTACATCCCGTATTGGGGTCCCGATAGGGTCATTGGTAATCTCCATATGCTCTTCGAAAGTCATCATACTATCAGCAACCGTAGGTTCAACACGATCAACGAACTCAGTGCAAATCTGCTTTCCTCGAGAAGTACGATCGACCTCTGCCGCAATGCGCTTGAAGTGCTCAGCCATCTCGAGGCCGATCTGCCATATTGCCTCGCGTATACCACGGTGGACTACCAACCGCCAGAACTGCACGCTTCAGCCGAGAACGGTTTAGATGGAAGTTCCGGTATAGGGACAGGCCGCCATATCTCTATCTCAAGCAGTGCGAGCTCGTACTCCACCAACGACCTAGAGAATCAGTCGAACATATACATTTTCGCCCTACAAGAAACAGTGGGATGCGCTTTCGACTCGAGCATCGCGCCTTCGCGTGTTATAGTTGATACCGACGATGATGCCACCACGCCGTCAGCAATGCCGAGAAATGATGCCCCCGCAGTACAGCTGCCTACAACGACAGCTTGGCGAACTGCGATGGTCGAGATGATCAAGACTGGCAATATCATCGAAGCTACAAATATTCAGGATTGGCTATCTGACGTGCCACATCGTGGACTGGCTGGTATGGTCCCATATAGAGGCGTGGTCATTCCACTCAAGCAGGGTGACAAGATCGTAGCATGTATCGCTTTGGCCTTGAACCCTGCCTTGCCGTGGTCGAAAGATTTCCAGACTTTCATCAACGTACGCGTGACTTTGTCTCATTAACAAGTTCCACTGTGTCAATAAGCTGAACTACCACACCTTTTGCACAGATTCTCTCCCGTCAAATGAATCTCAGTTTGAGTATGGTCAAAACATACGAATCGGAAGTGCAACGTGCTGAAGAGCTCGCCGCTTTGGACCGCGCAAAGACTAGTTTCTTCACCTCGATTTCGCACGAATTACGAACACCCTTGACTTTGATCTTGGGTCCCATCAAGGACCTTACAGCGGACACTACGCTGACCCGATCGCAAGCTTCGTCAATATCGCTTGTATACAGAAACGCTCGGCGCCTTTTGCGTCTTGTCAATAGTATTCTCGACTTCGCGAGAGCTGAGGCGGGCAAATTGTCATCCCAATTTTCGCCAATGGCCCTGGGTGTGGTCACTTCCGAACTCGCCAGCTCATTTCGTAGTGGCATGGAGAGCGCAGGCATTGAGTATGTCGTTGAAAACAATACTCCCGAAGACCTTCTTGTTTGGGTAGACCAAGACAAATGGGATAAGATTGTGTTCAACCTGTTAAGCAACGCATTCAAATTTACCACGAAGGGCCGTGTGCGCGTAACGAGTAGCAGTGACATGTTCTACTTCTACCTCGAAGTTCAAGACTCGGGAATCGGCATTCCTGCAAATGAACTTTCTTCGATTTTTGAGCGGTTCGTTAGGGTGGAGAATAATCAAGCTAGGAGTATTGAAGGATCAGGCATTGGCTTGTCACTCACACTCGAACTTGTAAAGGCGCACGGCGGCAAAATCGGAGTCGAGAGTATTCTGCACAAAGGAACCACTTTCAAGCTCAAAATACCCCTTGGAAATGAGCACCTGCCACGGCAATACCTGGTCACTCCCAGTGCGCCTAGTGCGGTTCCGCGTCTCCTTCAAGGCTCGGACGATTATCAGCTGCACGCTGCCGACAGTGCATTCGGCACTGGAACTAAAAGCGAGTCGAACACGGATGATAGCCCAGCCAATGTCTCTAAAGCGAGTAGTGATCTATGGCCACCCTTACTGTTCGGGGAGCGTCAAACAGCTAGAATATTGCTTGCTGACGATAACGCGGATCTACGTATGTTCATTAAGAGTATACTAGGCAAGTATGCGGACGTACACGAGGCTGTAGATGGTGCAGCTGCGTGGGAAATGCTACAGACGGATTCTTATGATCTAGTTCTATCCGATATAATGGTAAGAGTAGTAACATGTTGGAAATGTTCAGGCTAACGTTCACGCTCCAGATGCCTCGCATGACTGGCTTTGAACTACTGGCTGCCATACGTGGATCAGAAAAATACCGTTCTACGCCGGTCATTCTGTTGTCCGCGCGCGCTGGAGAAGACGCTGGCATAGAATCTTTGTCTTCGGGTGCTGACGGTGAGGCGGGCCTTTTCAGCTATGAAAACGGTGTTCGTAGCCTGACACGTCAGGGTCTATAGATCATCTCAGCAAACCTTTCTCGTCTAAGGAGCTCATCTTACGCGTCCATTCGCACCTACAATTAGCGGCTATACGAAGTGAGCTAGAGACGCGTGTCAGTGAGCGGACTGCTGCTCTAGAGGAGTCGCGGGAAACATTCAAGCGTCTTTCAGAGCTACTGCAAGTGGGCGTGCATAAATCCGATAGAGAAGGTAGGATTGTCTGGGCAAATAGGAAGTGGTTCAAAACACTGGGCCTCGAAGATGGCCAATGGGACGGTGAGCAAAGCGTCTCATACACTCCTTCCGCCAAGCTGACCATTATCTGCAGATTGGGTCGAGCGTGTCCATGCGGATGACCGTGAGAGGGCGAAATCGCAATACATGGCGACGGTTGAAAGCGGGCGCAGTTACGAGCAACCGGTTGAATTGCGCCTTGTGGCTTTGGATGGTACGATCACAGACATCACTTACGAACTGCAAGCGGAGCGCAGCACCTTCGGGGATTGCACCGGATTCGTGGGTGTCTTTTCAGATGTGAGCTCGCTTCGGAAGCTCGAGCGGGACCGCATGGCCCTTGAAAGGCAAAGGAGGTGAGGAATATGCTATACGTGCGAGTAAATATGTCTTATGATGGTACCCTACTTCGCAGACAGGAAGCCGAACACAATCGACAACTGCAGGAACATTTTATCGACGTAACGTAAGTAGTCCATCGTGGATATTATCAATGTCTCATGCTAACGTATACTATCACCAGCTGTCACGAATTGAGGTATTTTATAGTACCCTAAACTACCATGGATGTATGCTAATGTTCGATGGCCTGCAGAAATCCGTTGAACGCCATCAGCAATTCTGCAGAGCTCCTGGGCGAGTCTCTAAACAGATTCTTTGCGCGTTTCAGGGAAATGCAGAGCGACACGGCTCTACACACGGCTATTGCGCCTCTGGAAGCCGATATCAAAGATGATTTGGAGGCCGTCGAAACCATTCTGTTGTCCAGCCGGCATCAGAAGCGTATCGCCGATGGTAAGCTTAGAATATAACTAGGCCCGGTATGCACCTGAACAATGTCCTGTTTCTAGATGTCCTGCACATCTCCAAGATTAGCGGCAATCTTGTACAGCTCGTCCAGACCGATTGGCGACCTATCGATGCTTTGCAGAATGTTCTGAAGATGTTTAGCCTGGAGATTGCGTCTAAGAATATAGATTCTTCCCTCAACATCCATCCTTCATTCTATAAACTTGGCGAAGTGGTTATTGGTGATGAGACTAGATATGTCCAAGTATGCGTCAATCTTCTAGCTAATGGTAAGGGGCAAATTACGCACATCGACGATTATTAGGCTGACTTCCAGTACAATAAGCTATCAAATTCTTGGATACCTCATCGACTAAGGGGTTGAAGCTGGCAATGGGAGGGACGCCAATACTGCCCGACGCAACACTCAAGTCATTGTACAAAGTGGAAAAGTGGCAGATGCAAGATTTGCTGCCATTGTGCGAGCCGTATGCAGATAGCTGGGGAGAGCAGGAAAATGACAATGAAGCGCTTCTGCATTTCAGCATCTACGACACAGGACCGGGCATGAGCCGCGAAGAACAGAGCCGGATTTTTATGCGCTTTTCGCAGGCGTCTCCTAAAACGTTCGGCGAGTTTGGGGGCTTCGGTCTGGGATTGTGGATCTCAAAACGCTTAGTAGAGTTACACGGCGGTGCCGTGGCTTTGCAGAGTATCGAAGGCGTCGGCACCGTCTTCCGCTTGTATATCAAGGTTCAGCGTGTTACAAAGATGAACCCAGCACCTTCGTCATCCGCGATGGATCGCCCAGCAGCACACTCTGGGATCTTACGCAGCGTTTCGGCTTCCATCACCAAGCAGCAACTCTCTGGCAGGAACCCTTTGATTCTCATCGTTGAAGGTACGTACATTGGCTAGCACGTGCACCGGTATGTACTGATGCAGCGGTGGTTGCAGACAATAATGTAAATCTTAAGGTTCTGGCCAGATTGCTCAAGACCCTGAAGTGTGACGTTGTTACGTCGGTTGACGGTTCGGACTGCCTTGCCAAGATGGACGCTCTTGCCAAACAAGGATCTTACCCGCCAGTCGACTTGATCTTCATGGATCTAGAGATGCCAATTATGGACGGACTTACGGCAACAAAAAAAATACGAGAGGCTGAAGCTGCTGGCATCTATTCTGGGAGTCCCGTCCCTATTGTAGCCGTGTCTGCAAATGCACGTCAGGTCTACGCGGATCTGTCTGCGGAAGCTGGCATGAATGGATTTTTACGCAAACCCTACTCGAAGGCACAGTTATCGGAAGTTATAGACACCTTTGTCTCGCGGGATTGACCTGCAGGAAAGGCCGTAGACAAATGTACAGTGAACAAGGCAAGATATGGGTTAGACTGCCCTATTTCGTAACATAGAGCATCACACATTCCATACATTAATCATTTGTACCGAAGTATACTTCATTAAACACATCATTACTCATTATATAGAATCATGTAATGAAACATGCGGCTTTACAGCCCGGATCGCAACACATATGTGTGCCACCAACTCGCTGCGTGGCTTCCTTACTGCGCGACTCCCCGCCGAGCATGACGGCTCGGATGTCCAGTCGACGTTTACAAAATGCAGACTAGATCAAGCCTGCATTCAAGCCTGTGGAGCTCATTACAACTAGATGAACTGGATGGTTTAGCAAGAAGTCCACCTTCTTCATTTCCATCCAAAGGCAGCAAGCTTCGCACCCATCTACGTGGTTCTACACACTGGGCAAGCAAGTTCGATGTCGTGAGTGTGCTGGGCGGTGAAGGAGAAGAGGGTCGCGGGAGTGATCTTGGCGTATACGGCCAGTAGGTCTATCTCCCACTTCAATGCTGACAGCATAGCCCCATGATCGGCGCTGAAGATAAGATTGATGTTTAACAGCACTGGCTGTATCAATGCCTTGGACTGGTCAACCCCTGATGGAACTACTCTGGCATCTGGAAGCGACGATACCAGGTATGCTGCCTGGACCTAGCCGCAGTAAAGTCGAAGGCTGACCGAGACCGCGTCAGAGTGTGTATATGGAAGCTTGGGCACGAACCGGCCGAAAGTTATGCAGATAACCCAGAGATCGTGCAGCGTTATGCCGGGCTCGGAATCGGTCTATCGGCTGTGTAAGTATATACTAGGAAAACGAGTTGGGCGCTGTCTGCTGAAGGTGGCGACTTCAGGATACATACAGGCCATCGAGCAAATATCTTCTCCGTCAAATTCGCCCCGCGCACGACAAATATGCTATTCACTGCTTCTGGTGATCATGAAGCAAGAGTCTTTGATTTGAATCAGGCAGTTTCAGAAGCTCAGTCGTTCTCATCTGTCGGTCCCGCTGGCAGCGCCAAGCGTGAATGGTCCGAATACCCGAAGAACAGTGGTGTTTGCACACGAGTGCTCAAATGCCACCGAGGACGCGTTAAAAGGATTGCAACTGAAGGGGATTCCGATGCTGTCTTTTTGACGTGCTCAGAGGACGGCACCGTGAGGCAACACGATCTACGAATTGGCCATGTATGCAAGCGAGATTGCCCGCCTCCTCTATGCTCATATCGAGAACACGGCATGGGTCTATACTCATTGTCGACGAGTATTTTGCGACCGTAAGCATGATCGGTACATGCACACCTGTGCACCGGCTTACACAAAATGTTATGATATTCCAGAGAACTATTCGTGGTTGCGGGAACATCGCCGTATGCTTATCTACACGACAGGCGCATGATACCCCGTACCATGATGGAGCAGTGGGGCGTACCTGCGACACCCACGCAGCTTACGCAATGTGTCCGAAGATTCGGTCCGGCTCGACCACCCCTGGTTCCAGGCCCACCTTCAGAGGAATCAGAGGATGAAGATGAAGGTCAAGATGCCCCGAATACCAGATCACATGTCCAACGTATACAGCGATTGAGGCAGCGTCGAGCTCGTATGCGTGCCGGAGAGGACAATCATGTCACAGCAGCAAAATTGAGTAAGTTCAACGGTCGTGAGCTTCTGCTCACCTATTCTGGTGGTCCCGTGTGCCTGTACGACATCTTCGATGAGCCGGAGTACGAAAGAGGCAAAACGGACGCATTTACTCTGCAGACATCGCGAGGCAATGGTAAGCGTAAGGCCGAAGAAATCCTGAGGGGAGAAGGATCCAGTACGATCGACAAAACTGTCGGTATAGATTCGATATCGACGAAAAGTCCGCGTACAAGCGGCCCGTATCAGACGTTAGCAGGAAGCAGCCAGACAGACCCTTCCCGTAAACCATTGGTTCTGTCTGCTCCCGTGATGGCAAGCCAAGCGCAAGCTCCTTCCGACTTTGTACATTGCAGCCTAGAAGACACTCCGGGCTCTTCAAACGAGTCTGAGGCTACGGAGACTTCTAATAGCCCTGTCTATAGAGTTACAGGATTGGGTAACACTGAGCCATCACAAGACCATGATGATCGGTCTACACAGGATACCCTGCGCTCGGCTCTGAGACACTCGCATACACCATCTAGCCAGAGCCCCCCACATCAACCCAGTCTTTCGGCAGCATCGCAGACTTCAGCGAACTTCGAAATCCGGATGAATGAAGATGGTAACCTCGAAATGGAAATTGACAGCGGTCATGATGGTCGTAATCCACCTTCCGATAGCGGGGAGGAATCAGAACTCAATACAGAAGGTTATCAGGCTTTGCTACGGAGCATGGCAGCTGCTCAATCTGAAGAAAACGAGCAAACGGATAGTCAAGAGGACGATGAAGAAAGTGAAGAGCCGGAAATTTCCGATTCAGAAGAAGGCATCTCTTCTTCTGATGAACCTGATTCAGTAGATGGGGAAGCCTATGCTCGAGGAGGTATCAATCGAGACATACCACTTGTGCGCCCACGAAAAATCTATAAAGGTCATCGAAATGTCGATACCGTCAAAGATGTAAACTTTGGTGGGATGGATAATCTCGTCGTTTCAGGATCAGACGATGGCAATGTCTTCATTTATAACAAAGAGTCGACCGAATTACTAGCCATCATTAAGGGAGACGAAAGTGTCGTTAACGTAATGCAGTATCATCCGCAGCTACCCATAATGGCTGTATCAGGCATTGACAACAGCGCCAAAATACTAGCACCGACAACTCTCGGCACATTGGAGGATAAATTGTACTCACAACGCAAATTCTCGAGACTGGCGCAAAAGGAAGAGATCATACAGAAGAATCAAGATGCCTCGTGGACGAGTGAAAGGCTAGCTATGCCACCAAGTGTTTTGATCAACCTACTCAATCGCGCTGTAGCTGCTGGAGGCGGAGACGATGATGAGGAAGGAGCACCGGGAGGAAGAAGGAGAATACCGCTTTCAGCTTTGTTACAGCTAGCCGGTGAAGATGATACAGATCAGGACTGTGTTGTTATGTAGCATGCGCATCGACGATCGTTTTGCCCTTCTAGTTCGCAAATTGTATCGTATGGTTTAATAACGCGTCTTAGTGTATTGAATCTGGACCCACACACGCGAGCACGAAACGTTGCTGAAGCCCTCCAACTGCCTGTTTCAATAGGGCATACATCGAGCGCTACTTTTGTGCTGCCGTAGCAGAAGCGACTTGCTACTTGGGAGATCGCCTGAGGCAGCTACGCAGTTACTGTACTTGTGCTTGATCAAACCGTCTTCGGATTGTGCTGAGGGCATGTCCGTTGGACTTTAGTTCGTCCCCATACCTAGACATCTACGTCTAGATTGCTGCTTCCACATCCGAGTTATTGTCGTTCGTCCGCATCTGGTGAGTTCCTACTTTGAGCAGGCAAAGCGGGTATCTGGTAGTGGAAAGGGTTCGGAATGGGATCTAGCTGTATCCAGTTTTCATCCTCATTCAAGCGAGGGTTCAGGATATCACGGCCCTTGAAAGCGCTGAGTCGGCTGATAAGTTCTGATAGCCTCTGGCGTTCATCGCGCTATTTGCCGTCGGGATGAGAAATATCCCATAAATCGTCATCTTAGAAGATTGTGCATGCGGATGTGCGGGTAGTGCGGCTTACCCCATAGCCAGCCGAGCCGACTTGCCGCGGTGCAGCTACTGTTGCAGCCGCTTGCAACTTCTTACCTGCCGCATTGATGTAAGTCTGCAAGATCTTCAGCCTCTCATCGTAAAGGCTTTGGCGAGACTTTGCATTGGCAATATCTACATCCAGTTCCAGTCGTGTCCTTTCCAGTTCCAGCTTGTATCGTTTCAAGCTTATTACTTGGTCCTGATAACTTTCTGCTTGGTTTTCCACTCTTTCAATCTCTTCGCTCGCCAGGGCATGTAGTCTAGATAGACCAAAGTATTCTGCATCATCTTGTATGTACCTCAGAGCTCTCTCAACGCTCAATGCATCGCCATGATGAGATTTGAGGATTAGCTTATCGAGTGGGAAAATCCTATACCCGGACAAGTGATCCAAGATAAGCCTGAAGATAGCAGGATGACGGTCCAGTGTCAGGGTTCTGTCAGATGCCTCTGAAAAGTCTCCTAGCAATGAGGCAGCGAAGAAGTTCCCTCCTGGTGAATCGGCCTGTATCTGGGAGCGGGATATCTGCATGGGGACACCACGGAGCTTGACCGTGAACATCTCGTTTGTGTCGGACATGATGAAGAGGTGGTGTCTTCCGATGCTTTCGACTTGATCTGTACTTGCTGATTGCCGCGAAACACTGGCGGAGAAGCGTGTGACGCTCTTTAGATTAATGGCGACCTCAGAGCTGCTGCAGATATGCACCTCAGGTCAATATGCCACCGAGATGAAAGCTAAGCTGGCATTTGAGGGACAGCAAAGTCGTGTTGCGAAGAAGTCGCTACCATGGAAGACACGCAGCATACCGGTACCACGAGAACGAAGCGGCGGCTCGGGCAAAGCTGGAAAGAAAGGGCTGCGTATCCAAAGCTTCACGGCTCGATAGCGAGCAGGGGCATATAGCGTGAAAGGTATCTGCATCCAAGCATGCAATGCAATGCACAACGTCGTGTTTGGATCCTGCTGTGTTGTTCCGCGAGCTCGCAGCTTGCAGTGGGAAGACTGAACTGATGCGGCAGAGACAGGACACGCGAGCAGGCCAGGACACGTCCACGCAGACTGATCATTGACTGCTTCATTCTCTACTCTACTCTACCGTCTACATACCGGCTTCACTATTCCTACAGTATTCTTTCCGTCCTGTGCGTCCATCTGGCATGAAGACAGCACCACCCCGACTATCGATAGAGTGCGAACCTGGCGGCGAAGACGTAGAGCAGCTGGCCGCCTGCGACAAGGATCACATCGCTGGTCACCCCAGCTCAGCTTTACGATCTCCGAAAGACTCGTCGCTCGAAGGCCACGCGGGCGATGCTATTACGAGCCTCGTCGGAACTGCAGGCAGCGGTGGCGGGTATCCTTCGTGCAGCCGTACGGACAGCAGCCAAGACAGCAACATCACCACCAATCGGACAGCGTCCTTTGCAGCAAGAGGGAGGAGCCAAAGCGACTCGGTTGCCGTCTTGTGCTCGCGGCAGAGCGGCCCCGCCTCACTTGGGTCGTGTCTCCCGCCTGAGCCGAAATCATTCTCGAGTTCCTGCCGTCGTTCAGCTCCGATTCCTGCACTCATCCTGCCTTGCACTCCGCCGAAACCGCGACAGACGCCCGCTGATGGCGACAGGCTTGGCGTGACCAACACTTCAGCAACACTGCCCGGCCCTGCCACGCCGCTGACCGCTGTGTCCATTGGGGAACTGACTCCTGGACTCGTCCAGCTTCGCCGTGCCTTTCCATTGCCTCCGCTGCGGCGAGAGGAAGCAGAAGACACGACAACACCTACGCTACGGGCAAGTATGGTCGAGAAGCAGGCAGGGGACCTGTTCTTTGTTTCCCATCGATTGCCAGGTGCTTTCGAGAGCTTTGACAGCTTGGAGACTGCTCATTACATAGAGAATGCGACAGACGAACTGGACAGAACAAGCGTAGCACACCCCAGCCAAACACATGACTCGCCGAGAACACCGACAGAAAAGCTGCACCGTCATCACCGTTCGTCGTCGTGTCGCTCCGCATCCTCCTTCAAGCCCTCTCCAGGGTCGTGCTCCAATACGTCCTCCCCCGCTGTCCGGAAGCAAAGATCGAAGCGCGTATTGCAGGACAAGCGCTCAAAGGCATCTCTCGGGTCTGTGAGTGTTGGAGAGGACAGCAATGCTGCTCGAGAGAGTATGTGCGACCCATCATGGGGCTATGACTTCCGGTCTTGTCAGTCTAGCCCGGCGAAGAGTCTGCAGCACCAGCAGCAGGCTCAGAGACCACCCAACCCCTCGAGATCAGCTAGTAGGGGTAGTTGGAGGAGCAGGTATTCGAGACCAGATACTGCAATGAGTACTGCTACGGCCACCACAACGGTCTACGAGGACGCGGTCGACCACTTTTCCGGCAACGAGGCTGATGCAGAGGGAGATGAGATCGAGGCGCCAGCGGGTGAGTGCATCACGAGAATTACCTTCCTTGCGGCACATGTCCTGGGCTTAGCGGGCTGACCATACAACCCTACATTTTCGTAGAGAGTGCCCTTCCATCATGTCTAGCGGTATCGAATTCTTCATCCAATTCATCCATCAGTACTATTCGTGCAAGCGCCAAACCTCTAGGCAGATTTAGACACAGTTTCCAGCGTAGACGTACGGCGTCTCCGCTCAATAGTATCGATTCGACAGGAAGACCGTCTTCGACTCTTTCGCATCACGATTGGAACTCCGCCTCTTACGCACGAGGAAATCGGATATCCGGCTGCCTGGCGGAAAAGCAGGTTCCATCGTCTTCTACGCCGCGCTCATCTTCGGCGCAGGATTATTCCCGCGCACATTGCGTTTTCGAAATGGGGAGCGAACAGACGTCACCTCGATGCTCTTCTTCTGCTCTACTTTTTCGACCCTCGTCTCCTTACCATCAACGTTCCGGGAAAGGACTAAGAGGACATACAAGAAATAGCGCATCTTCTACATCGGAGGATAGAGAGCGACCGACTTCTGCTATGTCGGCTCTCAGGCCTTTGATGCTCACTCCGGAGAAAACAAGGCGAGGTTCGTTGAAAGATTGGTCCCTTCTGCCTTCATACGGCAGTCAGTTCATCGAAGACTTCGAACTACCATTGGTTCAAGCGCATCAAGAGATTATTACTCCCCCGTTACAACCGAGCATACCTGAGCCGCGAGAAAATGCAGGACAGATCGCGAGGGAGAATCCCTATGCTGAATTGTATGAGGAACTGGCGAAATCTCCTGATATTGAGAATGACCTTCAATCACCTTCGCCTATATCGCCTTCGGTTATCCCAAGCCCAGATGAGGTCAAACATGATCCCTCGCATAGGACTACCGCTGCCTTAAAACCTCTGCACAGCCTTGAACCCGTAGTGGAAGAATCCTTCATCGAGTCGGATCGAAGTTCACGCTGCATTGCTGCGGACCGCTCCAATGCAATCGTCGAAAAGGAGACAAGCCTGTCAGTCGAGGAAATAGCTCCTAACGACAACTCGACTATCTCCGTCTCAGTCCTAGCTATCACTACCGATAGTCCTCAACCTCTAAGCGCAGGTCGGCAAAGCACGGAAAGCAGACACAGGAGAACAAGTAGGCCGCCCTCAGCTTCTCTTCCTGTTGATGTTAGATCGAGGGCTAGCTCCGTCGGAGCGACCTTGGTAACCGCCCCACTTACGGTGACACCCGGCGCTACGTCAATCACAAGTGCGACCTCCTATTCCGTACGAAATGTCCCTATTGAGTATGCGCAAAGAGACTCAAGGCAAGTTGGACATACTTCCAGGATGGAAACCAGATCACCTAGGTCAGAAGGTGGATTTGATCATGAGTTGATTGCTTTCTTCCACGCGGAACGTCTCGGGCTCGACCCCTTTGAGGAGCAACCGGAGATCAATAAGGAGACCCCTGCCATTGCGCCTCCCTCCCCCCAAGAACGGCATCCTCAGGAGTTGGCCATAGCGGGTGACAGATCACCTCAGCCACAAGCATCAAGGCAGAGAACGAAATCACAGCCTGCAAAGCTTCGTCATGCTGCATCCGCCTCTTTTGAGCATGTACAAGCCGGAGAGGGCGCGCAGTTATATAATGACTTTTGGAAAGAGCTTCTGCCACTCGATGCCAAACTCCGCAAACAAGTCAAATCAGCCAATCGTGCTGTCATTAAAAAGGCATCTGCACCGCCTCAAAGGGAGAACAAGTCGCACTTTTCAAAGTTCCTGAATAGTGCATTGAAGAAGCGAAAATCATCGCCTGGACTGTTCAATAAGCTTGAAGAAGCCGCGTCTGAGGAGAAAGTCCACCTCATGCAGCTACCAGTTGGCGCCCTACCAATTTCCGCACCTCTACAAGCGAGACATCTATGTTCAGGAACCTTAAATGCAAATGTCAATCGAGAGTCCCCTTTTGAAAGACGGCCCTCCTCTCCTGTCCGCGGCTATATCGACGTGCCTTTTGCTGGATCGGGTCTTGCCGTCGTTGGTGAAAAGGTTGTTCATCCACTTTCTCTTGACTTCGAAGTCAGACCTACCTCGAGCACGGCTTCCCCACTCGACAATCAAAGCGGTAGCCAAAGGAGCAGTCCAAGTCAAAGCAATATGAGCGAAGCATCTCCAAGCCCTGCTTTCTTCTCCAGTCCTTTATCCTCTACATCGTCGCATTCCGAAGAAGGTCCGAGTACTCCGAGGGCATTTTCACCATCGGTTGGCAGCAGTGCTGCTTTTCCAGGCCTTCCAGCCGATTTTTGGGCAGTACCATTCGCTGAAGCTCAAGCTGGTGAGGGAGATTTCGTAGCGCCTCATGCTACACTTGTCAAAAGCAACAGATTGGCGATGCTAAGCACGAATGAAAAAGCTCGCAGGCGCGCTTCAAAGACTTCATCAACGACATGAAGACGGCATAGCTCAGGAGTAACGTAAGGGACCAGACCAACTGTAAAATATCAACAAACTCATGATTCTTTGCGTGTCTGCTACAGTTGTGATGTTCGTCATTCCTTATTCCTCTCATAGATTTTTCCGCGGTTGTTTGACTGTCTGGATTGGTGTCTCAATTCAATCCTTCTTCATCTTCATCTTCTGCTCTACAGCTTCAAGCTGGTACGCTTTACCGTCTTTAGTCCACTGATCAGCTCCTTCAGGGACTTTGTACTGTCCTGGGGGCGGATCCAGCCAGCCTTTGCGCTGTTCATGCTTATCTTCGGTGGATATGCCGAGTCTATGTCGGGAAAGGGGGGGGTTTGATAAGGTCAATGTTTTGAAGCAATGCACATACACTGTACAAGAAAGATTATGCATCTCTCGTAGCTCTACTTACTCGCTGTTTCGCTTTTTAACGAGCTCTTCGTCCGCTTGGCCCGGTCCAGTAAACGCCCTAAGAGGGTTAGTGGCGAAAGCTACAGATCAGCTTGACTAGATCCACAAGGCGATTGAGACAATGACAGCCTCAACCCTCACATCATCATCTGAGGTGGCCCCAAGGGTAGCTCTGGGTGAACATCGTACTGCCAAGTATGGACAGTCTTTCCAAAGGTTTGGCGCAAATCTTGCAGGACGGGTCGTTCAGCCGTATCAATAGCAGCTCCTGTAAGCATAGGGGTCAGTAGACGCCACGAAAGAGCTTCGCGGGTTAGCTCAGATGTGCTCACTGGGAACTCCACGTTTGGCTACCACAGTTAATTGCCCAGACTCGACTTCCCAATTGTGACTGTGCCAGTAACGCTTTTCCTCGGCGGGGAGACTCTTGAAGGTCTGCATGATGAGCACACCGATGTCAGCATTGAGGGTTTGAGACGAGTTGGACGGCTAAGCTTACCGGCTCATCTATGATATACTCGATGCCGATGAGTCGGGCATCTGGACGGTCGGAATCATAGATGATGCACTGTATATTCGGTGGCGAATCCGTACGACGGATGATAGCAAGTCGGCACAATAACAATGGTTATCAATATCAGGAGGTAGCGCATCCTCTAATAGAGGTGTAGTGCAACCATATGAATGAAGAATGTCGCTGACCTGATGCATGTTCCCATGATGAGTGCAATAGTGCTCAGAAATAACTTGGCGTCTGTCGATCTTTCCTGTTAGCAATCTCTAGGAGAGCAGGGTTTCTGTTCACAGCATTAATGTTAGGTCTGTATCAGCCTCTACCAGTTGTATGGCGGTGGAATCGGATTCCTTACCCTCTCGATAGAGACATACGTTAGGTCATGCGCGTAGCAGTGAATGCCGCTGTCGATCCGTTCGAATGGAATCGAGTCCAGTTAGCTCTCGCTTGCGAAATGCCAACACATCACCTCTATCGTACCTGAGATGCTACAAACATGCATTCAAATTCATTCACATTGAACATCAGCTTCTGATAGCTTTCTTCCTCATATCACGGCTACGGCAACGAAACGATCGACGCAGTTGCGCACCTGGCAGATCTGATTGACAGGCTCGAATGACTGGACAGGTCCGCCCATCTGCTCGACGAGGCCTTTTGCGAGCTTGTGTGACATTGTGCTGTCCTCTCCTGCTGCGTTGGTGGACATGGTTGTGAATCTAGTCGTTGTTCGCGTCACAAAGTAGTTGCGATGATGACGATACGTGAAAGAGTTAAAGAAAGCTGCTTCTCCGCCCACTTTTCCTGATCAGCGGCTTTACCGCACACGTCAAACAAAGCGACAATACCATGCAAGCCATAAGGTATGCCACGAAGCTGCCACGCTTCGTCCTCAAGCCGGCCATAGCCTGGTGAGCAGTGATGATCATCGGCATCTCCTATAGCAAGGCCTACAGCCAAATACCGGCTTATCCGGATACCTCATTCACGACGTCGAAGATTTATCTATTGAACAGTTGGCATATTCAATGGATTAATATCATACAGTAGTTATTCGGAGGAAACGATGAAGAATGGTATAGTATCAGGTCACGTGTTCAAGGAGTCACTGGCACCAGGCAAGTCCAAACCGGTGACAGCGGAACAGCACTGGTGCCATTCAGACATGCAAGCGTGGTACACCATTCTCCTCATTGTAGCGTCCCTTGTCCAAGTTGAGAATATTTCGAAAAGTTGAGTTGCCTTTCGTGGTAGCACTGGTTTCCGAATTCGAATTCAATAGCATTTAAAATACTTGATTTCCTATTACATGGTTATTCATCTCCGAACCCATCTCGTAAATCGTCGGCTATTAGAAAAGAGTCAGATCTCGGTAACGGCAGAGGTCTATTAGGATTACCTTCATATTCCATTGTGGCGTTATCGTTATTATAACTATACTTCCGGTGATGGTCTTGATGTTCATTTGCATAGTAATAATTATGAGCGTATTGTGGGCGATACTGGTACGGATACGGTTGCTGTAGTTGATAGGGTGGGAAAGGGCTGTCGGGCCTCTCTACCGCATCCCTTGCGCCAGGATGATGTGAAGGCGATGAAGAAGCTATCCATTCTTGTCCTGGACTATCGGAATGGGGACGATGATGCGACAAAGACAGTTGACAAGGGTCGCAAGTGTCCTCTCCGCGATAGGCTGGGTGTGCAGCGGAGGTGCACAGGGGATGCGGTACATGGTGGGCGTATGGAGGTTCGCTTTCATCATACTCGATGTTTCCTGTACTAGGACCGCCATGATGTCGCTGATACTGCTGATAATGTGGTTGAGCAAATTCTTCGTCCCCAACTCGATGCGATGAATGTCCGCGGTACAGTGAGAAATGATGTGCATAAGGCGAGCTCGAAAATGCGGAAGAAGGAGAGATAGAATGTTTATCGATCCCGTTTCCTGATGAGGTCGAAAAGGAGGAGGAAGCAGAAGCAGGAGTAGCTGTTGCAAGATGTTCATGGTCATCTTGGTATCGTTTATCTTGTTCATCACGACTACTATGTTGATATTGTTGACGATAATAGCGGTGTACAGGCTCTTGTGGATCATAGGATTGGCAACGCCCAAGATAGGGGTCTTGACGATCTCTAAACATTGTCTGTGTAGGAGATGCAGTAGAGAACGCTGATGTATGCTCGTTCTGCATCTGCAGATGATCGGACGTATGCAAATATGCAGCCCCATACGGAGCAGAGTCTTCAGGTCTGCCCAGTGAACCATTAGCAATATGCAAGGACATTCGGCCCCGCAATTTTACATTCCCCTGGTACCTGCGATTATCCCTGCTTGTGGGATCCACTAGTAGGGGATGATCGCTAGCCATCTTCTTATCCTCCTCCTCATCCGCCAGTGATAAAGCGAGAGTAGCTGTTTCCTCCATTCTCGACTGAGCTTGCATAAGTACACGATTACGCGGGACCTGTTGATGTCGTGAACTGTATCCAGAGTGGAGGGATAGATATACCCCTTCATTCTGGTGGCATTCCATTGGATCGATGGAGACCATTCTTTGCGCTAGACCTCCTGAGAAGCAACCTGATCCGGCAGAGGCAGGTGTTCCAGGTGTCGATGGGACATCTGGCATAGTACCAGCGGATGCAATGTGATGAACCGACTCTCGTTGCTCATCGCTATGCTCCAACAGGAAAGGTATCGACATGCCTTGCTGCTGAGTCGTATTTGATGAGGGTCCATGTTCGTTATTCACGTGTCCGATTAAGTTGATTGCATTAGGAGGCAGAGTCAGATGTGGGATATTGTAGCGTTGGCGAGACATATACTGAGATCCTAATTGCTGCACAGCAGCTTGTACAGTTGTCAATCCAATCGGCATATCTTCCAGATTTCCAGGAAGTGCTGCTTGATGAACCATCGTAGGAGAGGTTCCTGCAGCGATAGATTGAGTTGATTCTGCAGGCTGTAGAGAAGAAGCGAAAGAGATAACAGACGCGCGTCTGCCTCCGTTACCGCTTCTAGCGAATAAACCATCCATTGCCCTTGCGTCTGTATCTGCTTGATGTGATTGACGAATTTTGTCAGCTTGCGTGTGAGAAGATAGGACCGCTGTGTGTGGAGCACCGCTATTGTTCGCTCCGTTATCGCCATTGTCGAGAAAAGCGGTGATGTTATTAGAAGGGATAGATGGAGGTGAGGTAGAAGCAGCCCCAGCATTGATCCTGTTTGATTTTTTGCCTTCTCGTAGTTTACGAGCTTTCCACTTGGCTTCGGCAAGCAATACAGGATTACAATAAGGCGTTCCATCTGGTCTGAACGAATCCATTCCGTGTTCTCGGCATTGATGCTTGGCGAGCGTTATGTTGCGGCAGAAGGATCGTCCACTAATATAACCAAGATATTGTGGTTTCGTTTCGAACAAGTAGGAAAGGAAGAGAAGATCATAAAGGGAATGAATCATTAGCAAGGACCTCAGTTCTCCTTATACGGACATTCCTCTACTGTATCCGCTTATCCGCGCGTAACCAAGTTCGAGAGAGCCATGTACGAGCACTCACCATTCAGCAACATTGCAAGTATACGGTTTTTCACCCTTCAGAAGAAAAAGATATTGGTTGATGCGGTCGCTCAAGCCATACAACAACTTACCGAGTGGACTCGTTTGTGCCTGGCTAAAGTGGAAGAATCCGTGAGTCGCAAAGCGCAGATAGAACATTCGTAGGGTTTTTCTCCAGTACTGGTTCAGTCATGATCCGCAATGAAGTTTGACATTCAATAAAGAATATATACGAAGTGAGGGGGTATTTGTATAGAACGTGGAAGTAAACAAATAAGGGATGTAGGCTGTCAGCAATGGACAGGCTGGTTGCATCTAGTAGAAGATGAAACTCCGCGAGATCGGGATAGCAGCAAGTGTGCTTCAAAGAGATAGAGAAGCAGGGAAAGGCTCACTGAATTCTTTGGTGGCATTTGAGGGCACTAAACTGTACGAATCTCTTCTGACAAGTAGAGCATTCATAGGGCCTGAACGGGTATGGAAAAACGATGATAGATAAGAACATGTCGGGAATCGATGGAGCGAGACGTCCGTGTTTTGATTGAGGAGCATATTTAGCAGAACCGATATAAGAACGAGAGACATTGGTAATGACACGACACATTAACATATATGATCCGGTCTTTCTCACTCAGAAGAGGGAAATGAGGGAAACCAGAGGGCCAAAATCCCAAAACTCACTTGTCATCCAAATGAGTTCTGATGTGTCTGTGCAAATCCGATTTTCTAGCAAAAGGCTTCGAGCAATGAACGCAATCATGAACACGGGGAGCACCAGCTGTGGATTGTCTAGGTTTCGCAGATGCTCCGCTGGCACGTCGTCCTCTTCTCTTCTTCGCTGGTAGGGGCCGTTCAGGTGATGGACTGGGTGACTCCGCTCCTGATGCTGGAGGGTTCACATCCTCATCTGAATGCACCGGACTAGATGCTGCTGTTGGTGCACAGGTGGTGCGTGTTGCGCTGGCTGATGTGCCGAAGGTCTGAGATACTGTGCCAACCGACGGGAGAGACAGCGGGGTGTGAGCAGTACCAAGCACACTGATTCCGAGATCTGCATCGTCGCTATGGTCGACATAGGTTGTGCTTGCCCGGGTTGCCTTGCGTGGCGATACTCTGCGTGGCTGCGCTGACGCTGTAGAGACGGCAGCCGGCATTGCGTTGAAGGCGCTCGGTACGCTTGCACGCGCAGAGCGTAGCATACCATGACGAGGGTACTGATGCTGTCCGTGGCCGTCTTGCACTCCCACTTCATGCTCCCTTTGCTTGACGTCTCCATGGTTGTTGCCGTCATCGTGCTCATGTCGTCCTGCCGTCTCGCCTTCACGCGCGGCGGCGTGCTGCTGCAGTTCATCACGTTCGACGTCCGCAGTAGACGACCGCATGATCATCGAGAGTAGCTGTCCTTGCGAGATGCCTGATAACCCAGTTAAGATAGTCTAGCAAGAGGTAACCCGTGCGAAACCAGCAGGTGGAGTGTCAAGATGTCCGACTTTCAACTCGCCATCGGCGTCTCCCGAGAGTGCACTTCTCCCCCTTGACGTGCAATCAAAGAGCTCCGACAGGTCGACCAATCAGGAGCGAGGATAGAGCGAGGATAGAGCGAGCCGCCTCGCACACGCCCTTCCTTGCTGCACTCGGAGGCAGTCCGAAGCTGCGACCCCTCTCGCGGCATCCGCTTGACACGCAGATGCGAGCATCAGAGGGTCGAAGATGGCTATATGCACTGGCGGATTAGTCGATATGACCCGTCACCTTTCCCTTCCTTCGTAGGGATGTGGATGCGCGGATTAATCCACAACCGTGAGAGCGTCCCCCTCCATACATATGACGTGCGATGTGAATCAGTTTAGTCATCCGGATGGCATGGATGTAGCTGTAGCAGGCATTTTGTAATGTCATGTATCATGCTTTCGTCCCGTTTCCTCTTGTTAGGCATTGTTTTTGCAGCATGTAGCATTATATATTCCCGTCTCGTTCATACTGTGCCATGCATACACATCCTCGAAGCGAGCTCGGTTCGCTTGCGGCGTGTGGGACCCCGACTTGGGATCAATCATCGATACCTTGGACACAGCGGAGGGATCTCAGACATATGTGTTCAGTTGAAATAAGCACCAAGGCTTTATTGGCTAGATTCGTCATTGTGTGGGCGTGCATGAGTGACCTGTCGCTACCAATCATAGGCTCGTCTCGTTTCGGCAGTCCGCTCTTCTAGATCTGGCGGGCAATCTGCATGCAGGGTTTCCGCTCAACGCAGGATCCCCCTCGCACTGCCTGTCACTATGTGGACGGCAAGGGGACTGCCGGAGCATCAGTGGTAGGCCTTCATCATGCAATGCACGCTGCGAATGAACGTGAATGATAGCGAGTGAGGAGAGGAAAGTCCGCCTGTAGGTCTCTCGATCATCGGGACATGGCTCCTAAAGAAGCATGCTAGTAATCAGCTTCGATGTAAAACAGTCGCAGCAGCACACTATCACACATCAGCTGATGGCTAAGGTCCATCTGTAGACTGGCTCAGTCGAGGGCCTGACCAACGGCAGTGCAGCTTGCTCCTTCCGGCTAAATCACGTGCGAGATCGATTATCCGCATCCACACGGCCGCTATAGACCTTGGCCAGCTACATGGTCTCACTCAATTCAGCTCGAATCTTTCCATCGCATACACCGCTTTATTGGAATACACATATCTACTACAACACAAGGCAAAGGACACCATGGCAGCCAGCACCGAGCATCTATTCAAGGGACTCACCGCTTCGGAAGAGACATTCGATGGTTCCGATCTAAGGATTGCGATTGTGCATGGAAGGTGAGTGTAGGCTGCAGGCTCGCAAGAAACATCACCGCATCAATGTCCCTAAGCTAACGTAAAGGTACTCTCCTATCCTATCTCCATCCCCGACGCGATGTGATGTGAACTGCCCAAAGATGGAACATGCCAGTCATCGAACCTCTGGTCAAGGGAGCTATCGAAACACTCATGCAGTCCGGTGTGAAAGCCGAGAATATCGTAGTAGAGAATGTGTCTGGATCATACGAGCTGCCAATGGCCTGTTCGAGGTAGGCTACATGTTCCCGTGATCCACCTCTGTCATCTTTGACTGAACAACGCCTTACCGTTCCATTACGGTGTTTGATCGGACAGACTCATTGCAGGCTCGCAAGTACAGGGCTCAAATCAAGCTACCGATCTACTTGGAGGAATGACTAATCTCCTGACTGGAGGGGGAGGCAGCAACTCCCGTCCCGCTACGCCCAGTTCACTCACTAGCCCGACAAGCTCAGCGAAACCATCATCACAAGGGCGTCGAACAGGACCTTTTAACGCAGTAATAGCAATTGGAGTATTGATTAAAGGGTCAACAATGCATTTTGAATATATCTGCGATTCAGTTTCACAAGGTTTAATGCGAGTTGGGTTAGACACTGGAGTACCTGTCATTTTTGGCGTTTTAACTTGTCTAACTGAAGATCAAGCTTTGGAAAGAGCTGGTATTGATATTAAAGGTAGAGAAGGAAAAGCTCACAACCATGGTATCGATTGGGGTAAAGCTGCAGTGGAAATGAGCGTCAAGACCAAGAGATGGGGAAATGGTGAAATCTAAAAGGGCAAATTGTAATCTAGGGGGAAACAGGGTAGGAAGAGGTACCTGTTAGGATGTATGGAAACATCGAAGAGGAGCGGCACAACAGACTAAAAATTATAGACAAATCCTACAGGCTAGAACCTCATACGAGTGCACGCACGTGCATCGCAGAAAGGCGCGTAATCACGCCAATCTGGAGGCACGGACTGAAGTGTACTTGACAACCGCTTATCAAGGCTGACGAAACTCAAATTTCAGCCCTTGGGTGTGAGTTTACTACTAATAGAACAGCTTTATGGGCCTGAATGTTCTCCACTATAAGCTATCTCCCCTTCAATGAGCGTACGTTGGTTCAGATTGTGCTTCCCAGACTATATGCTCTGGTTCCAACCGTCCCAAAGCAAGGCATGACGGGTTGTTCAACGATTGACCATTTGACAGTTTGACAATATATCGCAGCAATCACTCTTGATTTGTTCATGCGGTACAATCCTGCTTGACGCGCTAACTCTTGCTCTTTACCGCTGTAGAGCTGTGGCTGCAAACGGGATCGGCCCAGAGCAATTAATACGCCAAGACCATAGAACTGCTCCTCGATTCCGCTTCGTACACCCAGTAGATTCAGATGAAGACATTTCAAGCCCGAAAAATCATAAAACTAGAACCAAAAGCAAAACTGAAACTGAAACGAAGAATAGATCCAGACAGATGCATGTAGACTAAACCAATTAGGTGCGCAAAGATGATAGCACCGCGTCTGCTCTAGGACTGCTCTCGATCTGAAGAAGTAGTTGCACAGTCCTAACGAACTGCTCTCAATTTGAAGAAGTAGTCGCACAGTCCGTTGTCAGACTGAAGGCATTCTTACCTTCCGAGAAGCTGATTGTTTACGACAGGCCGATGAACTTGCCGATATAAACAGACACGTGCGAAGACAGCGACGTCATGCAGGCGAAGACCTGCCCAGCTCAGAGCCAGATTCAACTCTAACCTATAACGTAGAACCCGCCGGCGAGCCCAATCCGTAGAGTCGTCTTCTATGGCGCAGAACAAGAAATCTTCCTTCTCGACAAAAAGATTGTCCGGTTCGGGAAGAGGAGATGCTGCACACGTGGAAAGGCTAATGAATAGATGGTGTTAGAAGCGGTTGAGAAACTCCTGCATGCTGGAATTGCTTTCACCGCCTCTTGTATCCTTCCGCAAGTTGCAAAATTTGAACAGGGGCTCGTTCCGTATGTTGCGTCGCTCAAATGGAGGGTCTTCAATGGTTACGGCAGGCACATTCGCGACGATATGCTCGGCCCATACAGTAAGCTGAATACGTGTCAAGTGGATGTAGCGATTGCTGTCGTCCTTGTCAATCCAAACTGCATGCTCGGCGTGATATTTGCCAATGTTCGGCCAGCGTTTACGCAGTGCCGGAACAGTCTTGTAAACTTCTTCATTCTTGTAAACTTCTTCTTTGGAATCTGGATTGGTCTCGCCGGCAGGTTCTACGTTATAAGTTAGAGTTGAATCTGGCTCTGAGCTGCGCAGGTCTTCGCCTGCATGACGTCGCTGTCTTCGCACGTGTCTGTTTATATCGGCAAGTTCATCGGCCTGTCGTAAACAACCAGCTTCTCGGAAGGTAAGATTGCCTTCAGTTTGACAACGGACTGTGCGACTACTTCTTCAAATTGAGAGCAGTTCGTTAGGACTGTGCAACTACTTCTTCAGATCGAGAGCAGTCCTATCGGACTGTGTAACTACTTCTTCCAATTGAGAGCGGTCTTCCAAGCTTACCTTCCGCTTCTGCTGCTTTGCCGCTCCGTCTTGTCCAGCTCGAAAGACAGAGCCTGCTTCAACAGCCTTTCCTTTCCAACAGCGATTTACGAAGTCGTGAACATCCGCGTCGATAGCCAAGAGTCGGGGCCTTTTCATTTGCGTTTTGTGATATCCAGCAACGAAAGCCTTGCCGACGCTTCTTCGACATAACTTAGCCAGATCCTTGCTGTTGGCAGCTATGACATCGCCAGCTGCGCGCTCCAGACTTTCAATTGACTGGGTGGCCAATCTGACGCCTGGCCATACAACGGCTTCGTCGTCCACGTCGTTGTTCCCTCCATAAACTGTATGTCGACAGGAATCACCCTCTTGGCCCTCCTCGAATACCACCCGTTTGCTCTTTCTTGGACGTTGCGGACTGCCTCCGATGCCTAATGCAGAAGCTGTAATGTAGTGATGCGTCCTCATGAGCTTCTGGTCGGTCCATGCAAGCAAGCATGGAAACTTACGTATTCGCGTTGGGGTACCATTGGCATACGGTACTTGCTTCAAGCAACATAGGGGAGTTTTGCCATGGCAGAAAGTGTTGTCTGAATAGGTATGGGAAAAACGGAAGTGTATAGATGCTCGGTCTACGCTGAACGCGCATGATCCGAGGCCGACCCATCGCAGGAAACCAGGACGGAAAAAAAGGCCGTGGAGACGAGCGTAAGATTGCCTCGTGCCGACTATCCTGACTGGGCCCGACGGGCAAGAGCAGCTCCAATGTCGCTGTTGCGTCCCTTCAGAGCTACAGACCTCTTCAACTTCAACCATGTGAACCTGGATGCCTTTACAGAAACGTATTCAATTTCATACTACTTGAACAACTTGAGCCAGTGGCCGGACCAGTTCTGTGCAGTCGAAGATGCCAGCGGGACGCTGATGGGATACAGTGGGTTGTTCTTTGTTCAGTCGCTCCGATGAGGTCCAAACTCACACACTGCCTCTTGGTTGCTCGCAGTGATGGGCAAGACCGAAGGCAAAGGCGAGGATTGGCAGTAAGCAAGGCAATCGATGCAAGACGGCAGCCGCAGACAGGGACAAAAACTGAAATACTGAGTGCACTCAACAGCGGCCATGTCACAGCAGTCACTGTATCGCCAGAGTATCGTCGTCTGGGTTTAGCCCGAAACATGATGCAATTCCTGGAGAAGATGTCGGATCAGATGTGAGCAAGCTGTAAATGCCGATATATTCCATCTGATGACAACGGCACTGCCAGGGACTGCTATTTTGTGGATCTGTATGTACGGATGTCTAACGAACGTAGGTCCTTCCGATAATAGTACCATAATGTCGTCTGCTCTGACCTTCGACCCTATAGTGGCCGTCACAATGTACGAAAGGATGGGCTATACGGTCTTCCGGAGGGTCAGGGATTACTACTCAGGAGGTGTGCAGCCGCCGGAAGATGCATTCGGTAAGTAAATGAATACCTTTACACCGCTGCTGCTGTTGACTAGCCAACTTATCATCATCAAGACATGCGGAAACCATGTTCTCGCGACAAAGAACGCAAGAACTACAGGACAAATGGCAGGGAGATCTTCGTGAACCCAGAAGATTGTTTCATTTAGTGTGTTGATTAATGCGCTACGCGGTGGCTTCGCCCGATTGACGTTTGGGAGCGAAGATCACGGATGAACACTCTGCCTGATACTGCATGAACGGCAGCGCACGACATGGAAGGCCAGCACAAGATGAGCAAGTCAGAAGATGGTCCAACACGGCCGTAACAACGTTCCGGTACTAGATAGCTACGTCCGGATTCAGACATTGGACTGCCAGACACTGCTAGACATTCGGCACTAGGCAGCCTTCCGGAAACCGACATTTGCAAAATCGTCTCGCTGCATACGATAGTCTGCGATGCGGAGGCATATGTATTACTACCTCTGACGCGCCAAATCAAGACATTCGTCATAATAATGCAGAACTTATTCAAGATGTGTGTCATCAGTATGCGCCAGGTGACTGACCACCCGGCTAAGCGTTATCGAGTCTAACAAATCGCACCTGACGATGGCCCATGCCGCGTGAGCCGGAGATAGGCTGGCATCTCGCACAACATTAGCCATCTCGCCCGCGATATGCCGTCCATCTCGCTAAAAAGGGAAAACTCGCCATAGGCGGTGTTGCAATCGGCATAGTGCAGACTTTGCAAGCTACCAGGCTGTGGCACGAGGCTATGGTGAATCACCGGACCTACCACGCGATACGATTCGGAGCTATAAAACTGGATCCCGAATGCGCCGGATGCTTTGTCTCCACTCTATCCATCAGTCGACCAAGCTTGTCGTTCATCAGACCTCGTACATTCGTAAGGTGCCGTTTGGCTACCAATCCGTACTGACGCGATCTTTTGCAGTCCATATTTGAGCGATCCGTAGGGAGAAGCACTGCAGTACCTGCTGCAAATATGCCCCCGCCCGTCAGAGAATTTGTTTTCACCATGAGGGTCACCAGTAGTAGGTGGAGCGAAAAAAGGGGAGTATGGGTTGTGTTTGGACGAGCGAAGGACTCTGCACCACTGCGCTTACCAGCTATCATCGAACCTAACAACAAATGCGCAATAGAGGTGTGCAATAACACTCTTTGGCTCCACCACGTACAAGATGGTGCAGACCTCACGGTGCATCCCCACCGGAATACTTTCCGAGCATTTATAGCCAAGCGTTTCAGAAAGCCGGAAGACGATCACGTATTACGTTGCGTACCCGCTACACACTGATAGACTTCCCTGTTGGTTAGCCAAGGGATCCCAGCGTTATTGATCACTTCAGAACTCAATAGGTCAATTCCCATGGTACCGGTCGTTTTGCAGAATGAGGCCGCTTAAATCCCCTCCAATTGATCATTATACACAGCTACGCTTCTATTCCACGAACCTGAACTTTCTTTGTTCCGAGGCTTTCTTCGGGAAATCTAGAACTTCCTGTTTTGTGTGTTGACTTGGCTCCGCGGGAGCTATGAATCTAGACGTTATCTATAGTCCCGGCGACCGCTTGCACCAATACCCTCTGGTATGACTGTCATCAGCTAGTTGTAATAGATCTTTGCTTGGCTGTAAGTCAGAACACCCCCTTTTTGTTTGGGCTAACAGGATGTAGGACGGCTAGCTGCGGGAGTGCACCATAGCTCATTACCCTTTGATCACCCCATCTCAAGAAGAGGGAAAACGACTAAATAACCACTGCGGTCTAATAAAATGCTGCATGTTACATATGATGCAGAATATTGTGCTTCCCTTTCACCCCTTGCGTTCATTTCCCGGCTGTCGCCAACTTCCGTTGTGCTGTCCGTAATTGCGCGCGCAGCGAGCTCGCTTCTTCAGTGAGCTGCGTTAATTCGTCTAGAAGTTGGACACGCTGTCTCGATTCTCTGCTTCTCAATTCGTCAAGCTCATCTTGTGCCTAAAAAACGTATAGATACGGGTAATTAGCTGGGGAAGGTGAGGACTTTTTCCCGAATGATCTAAATCAGAACATACCGATGTAAGTTCATCTCTAAGTTCTGCACTCTCATTCTCTAAATTAGCAATCTGAAGCTTATAGTCGTTCTTATTGATCAAATCTTCTTTCTCCTTTTCAAGGTCAACAATTCTCTTTTCCAAGTTATCCTTCTCTGTTCCTAAAGAAGCACATTTCTTTTCCAACTCTTGTATAGAAGATTCAGATCTTTTATGATTAGAACGTGATGTTTCCAATGCTAGAGATAGATCATTCAATCTCTCTAACATTTCAACTTCTTTCTTATTCATAAGTTCTATTCGTTCTTCCAGTTCCTTCACTTGCTTATGATATGCTTGTAAGCTAGCCTTACTTTCTTGAAGTAGTTTTTCAGCTCGTATTGACGCGGCTTTGTGTGATGCTGCGTGATCTTCATGCGATGCAAGGCGAGAAATCAACGTTTCGTCTGATTTTAGAATTGATTGGATTCGGTGCTTCAATATCTCTGGTTTGAAGACTTCCTTGCCATCCTGCAAAATGGATGACGATGCAGTACTCAACCAGACCGCTTTATATTTTGTGATATCGTCCGAATCTTTCAGCGTCAACCTAGCTTGCAGTGTACTTTCGCTCGGCATACTCTTCCATACCTCTTGTAAATTTCGAAGCAAAGCTGATCTTTCATTGTTGATTTGTACGAGTTCAGATTGTAAAGTATCGAATTTATTCTTTAGATTCTTCTTATCTAAATCAGCACCATGGAGTAACTTCTCCTTTTCCAACATTCTCTCAGTATGGACTTTATCTACTTCTTTTATCTTTTGTGCCATGCGTCTTTCAGAATCCAATTGTTGAGAAGCTGAAATTTCATATCGCTCATTTAAAGCTTCATACCTAGCTTTCATATTATTCTTCTCATCACTCAATTCATTCCAGGAAGATTTCAAACCCATAGCTTCAGATTCCATGCGCGTGATCTTCTCTATAAGGACTTGTTTCTCTTTATGGAATTGATCGATTTGTTCCTTAGACGAACGAATTTCATCAGCTGTCTTGTTTGTGGCTTCTTTCGAAGTTTCTTCATATGCTGAGAGTTGTTGTTGCAGTTTCGTTACCTCATCCGTTAATCTGGCTTGCGCATTGTTCATTGTCGAGAGCATATCATCGAGATCACGATCCAAAAATCTTGACATGTCCAGCATTCGCAATTCGTCGGATTGGGGCAAGTATCGACTAATGTGCATTCGGTTCCCATCCAAATACTTGGCTAGAGTACCCTTCAAGCGATTAGCCATATCCTTCCGTTCAAACTCAAAGCCATCTTGCAGTCTCCTACTCTCTTCCTCCCATAATGCGGCATCCTTCATATTCTCCTCCAACGTATGATGTGCCCTCTGTAAATCATCTCGAAGGTTCCGAACTTCTACCTGTTGATCATTCAATTCCTTCAGTATCTTATCCTTCTCTTTCATTCCATCCGAAGCAAATTCCTCCAATCTTGAAGCCAATTCACCCTTCTCCTGCTTGAGTAGATCGATTGTGCTTTGCAAGTCTGAAGAATGAGAATGAGATTGTGCCAGTTGAGTTGTCAGGTCTTGAATTTGCTTGTCTAATTGCGAAGTATCCATGTAGCCAAGGGTGGTCGAGTGCGTCGAGGGTACCGGTGATAACATTACTTGATCAGCAACGGATGATGTTTGAGACAGCGAGGGAGTATGTGAGCGAGAGGTAGTGGACGCCGAAGAAGCGAATAGAGCTAGATGGGAAAAGGATGGTGATCTTGAAGCTGAAGGATTCGAAGGATTCGGAGTTGACGGTCGAGTAGAAGCAGAAGTAGAAGCCAACAACGACGTTGATGCTCCAGGGACAATAGCGTCTTTATTGTTGGCGAAAAAATGAGGTCCCTCAAACGCTTGGACTTTCTTATTTCTTGAGGATGAAGAAGCAGTTGAAAACGTAGGGCTATATAAGGCAGTTGGGGAGAGAAGGCCTTGTTTATCTTGGACAGAAGTTTTGCTATTCGATATGAAGTTATTCAAGGGTTTCGGAAAGGTACCCGATAGAGGTGTGCATGGACCAGTATGAGAAGAAGCAGCCGAACTAGGAGCAGTTCCATTATCCGATTTACTGGGAAAGTACGCCACGTCTTGACTTGCTGATGATGCCGGTGTATTTCCAAAGCCTCCATTCGAATACGCATGCTGATGTCCAGCTTCGAGCTTTCTAAAGGATAAAGCAAGAACAGCAGCCATGTGTCTTAGTATCCTACTCTTGATTTCCATCTCCTTTTTTGATAGTTTGTTAACCTCATTAGATAGAAGTTCAACTTTTTTGTTTGAATTATGTAGTTCTTCTTCCGCATGTTGCTTTTGTCTTAACGATAATCGTTTTGTAGAATATAAACGAGATATCGATAATGCTGCATCCCTGATCTTAGTTTCTATTGCAAGCTTGTTCTGTAGCGATTGAAGACGATTTGAGAGGATTGAGTGTTCCTGTAAAGGTGTTTTAGACGGGACGAAATAGAGTGTGTTCAGTTCACTTTCCCACCCGCATACAAGCATGTGTGGTGAATCATGATGTGGATATCCACATACCTTTCGCAACTCCTCCACTTCATCGAAACCGAGGATCTCAAATTGGGCGACGTGAATCAACGCGTCGCTGGACAGCAGTTCGAGCATCATTTCGTCCTTCAAGTCCACCAGGGAGCTAGCATTCGCAGCATAGGTAGCAGATACGGTCAATCCAGTGTGATTGTATGGTTGAGACAGCTGCGAGGACGAGAGCGAGCCTGGCCCACGGTTATCATAAGCTGTCGCTCGGCTGTGGGCCATTTGCGGCGATAACTCGTCCCTGTTGCGGGATGCAGAGATGGTAGCGGTAGACGAGCGTTGGCCAGCCTGGGAGCCTTGCAGCACTATCGTCGAGTCTCCATTGCTGGTTGCGTGTTCACTGCTGTACGTGGCGGCATCTTTGCCATTTCCACTGCTCGCGCGTCCGATCAGGCCTTGCTGCGAGGGCTCTCTGGACAGCGAGCTCGACCCGAATGGAAGCGAGCGGGCGTCGTCATCCCATGCAGCTTCACGACCATCGTGGTCGTTGTCAGTGCCGTGTCCATGCTTGCTCGGAGGAGTGGGTGGGACCGCTGAAGCAGGACAAGGAGGAGTTGCCGCTCTATCTTCCTGCTGGCTATTATCCGGCAGCGATAGCGAGACAGAGGGGAGCTGCTTCTGATGCCGAGGATGGTTGGAGGCATTTCCAGGTCGAGAAGAAGCTGAGGATGACGATCCATTTGACCGCGAGTAGGAAAGCTGTCCGAAGGTCTGCTGGAACGCGCGCTTGGTGGATGACAGTGGTGTCGTCTCTGTAGCTGCAGGCGAGGGCACACTGTCGATGCTGGACGCGGGCGTGCTGCTGGTGCCGGTGTTGATGCTCGAGTTAGCGGTCCCTAGGAATCTCCTCATGCTCTGCTGCGAGTGTTCTGCATCGTCGTCTGTTCTGCGTAGAATAGAGGAAAGCTCGTCGCAGGGTCGCACTTTACGCGTCTGTTGACGAATGACTAATAATAGCGATGTCGGACAGCGTTGACAGGTCATTAGGACCATTCGCGCCGACAGTCATCATTAGGGCGACACAAACGACCATCCTCTGTGGCTGTAGACATCCTGAAGTCTAACCTGCTCCTTGCTTTTACTGCATGGAAACCGCGTCGTTGCTTGCTGTATGGTAGAAGCCATACACCAGTCCAGCAGCGTGACGATCTGGCTGCGGACATAGACAGCTGCAAGTAGCGCACACAACAAGTACTGGAATCACCCGCTGTGTCTCTGCCAAGCTCGATGCAGTCCATATTCTGCACATATACATTACAGCACCTGTCCGACTTCCAGCACGTGCCCGGCCACTGCTGTCGATGGTCAGTGTACTGATCATTTACACGACATCCGTCATTAACTATTGGGAGTACCATGACTTGCCTCTTTCCAGTGTGCACATACTCACGCTGCAACCCCCAACATGGCAAACGTAGCAGTCATCAATGGCTCATCGAGGTAAAGGGCCCCCTTACTGTCTGCATCTTGCAAGGCTTATCGTATGGCCATCCGACCGATCACTGACCGACTTCCATCACAGAGGTCTCGGACTGGCCTTTAGTCGGTACTTGCTGGCCAACACCTCTCTCAATGTAGTGAGCACCTCCTCACGAGACGCCTCGAAAGCAAGAGAAGCCATCCTGTCCGGGGATCAAGTGAAGAAAGATCAGCATGCTCAAGATAGATTGACTACTCTGGATCTGGATGTCACCGATGAGGCATCTATCGAGAAGGCTGCTAAACAGGTCGAAGAGAAGTTTGGAAAAGGAAAACTGAGACTGTTGATCAATGTTGCTGGCATTGTCAGTCCTTGTTACCAATGGTACACATTATATTAAAAGCTGATTCACGCATGCATCCATGATGATCCAGCTACACCCGGAGAAATCAGTCACCAAGATCAATTACGAGGAGCTGTTAGAAACCTTTAAGGTAGGAAGGGGGGAACCCTAGTCGTTGAAACTACAGAACTGATAAATTACCTCTTAGATAAATACATTCGGACATGCACTCACCTTCAAGCACTTCACGCCACTCCTGCCTGGCAAGAGTACCGAACTTGACTATTCCGATGATCCCTCAAACGGCTTGATCAAGCCAAACCTATCTATTCTGGCATCAATGACCGCGAGGGTGAGTGTATCGAACGTCTGCCCCCATCACTACAGAGTATCCCAAGTTGTAACTGTATATGTCGCATCCACCGATAGATTGGATCCATTGCCGATAACAACAATCTAGGAGGATGGTACAGTTACCGCACATCCAAAGCAGCGACAAACCAGCTCATCAAGACGTTGAACCTGGAACTAGCCCGTGCATCAGGAGCAGGAGGTACAACATCCAAAGAAGGTCACAAAGCCAATACTGCTATAGCGGTAGCGTTGCATCCAGGTACATTACTAGGAACAGATCTAAGTAAGCCCTACGTAGACCCGAAGAAGGATGATGCAGAAACTAAGAAGAAAGAAAGCAAGAAGGGTGTACATGAACCTGAAGTGGGTGCGGAAATGTTACTGCAGGTATTGAAAGGTTTGGATAAGACCATGGGTGGGAAGTTCTTTGATTATGCTGGCAAGGAAATACCTTGGTAGTTGGCCTATTACTGGAAGATGTGTAGCTGTCCGCAAGGCCCATCCTTTCATACCCGAATCGTGCTCTAGTCGATGCGGTAAGATGATTCGGTGGCGTGACCTTGCTATCGTGTCCGATAACCATGTATCTACTCCGAAGCCTATAGCGCTGGATCGGAGACAAGCGATAAGCGCCTGTACAAAGCAATTCAATGGATATGCTCTTGCTGTGCCTTTATTTCAGAAAAGTTCCTATGTTGTCTACCTGCCTAATTTGGGAGCCCAGCTGACGCCGCTGCACGCTCGTGGGTTGGATGTGCTCGCATTCCCACTTCTGACGGGGGACATCGCAACAACACACCACCGGAAACCACCTCGCAGACATGAAGACGTCTGCTATCCTCGCTGCCACGGTCGCCTTGGGCGCTGCGACTGCCTCGGCGGGCACTCACCGGTGAGTTAGTGTTACCCGGCCCTTCTGCTGTAGCTGGCCATTCCATCGTGGATCGATGGACACGGGCACGAGCGGCCAATAGAGTGGATTTGGACTGAACAGTGTCTTCTGCTGGGGCCTACAACAGCATGCAAATCAAGAAGGCAGAACAGCCAGCTTATGCATCGGCCGAGCATGTCGTTTCCCAGCAAGCTCAGTACCTCAGCAGCAAGTACCGTTCTTTGTTCAGAGGAGCAGCTGGGTCAGAGCACAATCAGAAGGTCTATGGCTATCCCCCTAATATGATCAAGTCTCCCTCTGAGCTGGAGATGCAAGCGTTGGAAGAGAACGCCGCCAAAGGTGGCCATGGAGTCCCGCTGTCGAGTGCGTCGTCATTCCCTCCCCAGTAACAATCGCCTCTTTCACCCGGCTGATGACAGCTGGTGTACCTAGACTACCTCAATGCCCAGTACTACTCTGAGATCACACTAGGCACTCCTCCCCAGACATTCAAGGTCGTCCTTGACACCGGCGTGAGTTTCTCCCCATATGCATCGTGCCGGGCACCTTGCAACCCGCCACAGCGCAAAGGCGACCGGCCCGGCCGATCAGGTGACTTGCTAGGCGAATGCTGATACCTGCTCTGTCCTTGCCATCCCACTACAGTCTTCCAACCTCTGGGTGCCGTCTACCAAGTGCACGAGCATCGCCTGCTTCCTGCATTCCAAGTAGTGAGTCAATGGTTAGGTTACCCGATGTGGGGTGACCAAGCACTTCGCTGACAATCGAACCCATTCTCCTCTCTAGCGATTCCGAGGCTTCGTCGACACACAAGAAGAATGGCACCGAATTCGAAATTCACTATGGTTCCGGCTCAATGGAAGGTTTTGTTTCAAACGATATCTTGAGAATCGGTGATCTAACAGTCAAGAACCAAGATTTCGGAGAAGCAACCAAAGAACCCGGTCTAGCATTTGCTTTTGGCAAATTCGATGGTATTCTTGGATTAGCTTATGATACCATCTCTGTTCAACATATGGTACCCCCTTTTTACAGAATGATTGAACAAGGTCTATTAGATGAACCCAAGTTTTCATTCTGGCTAGGTAATGCAGATAAGGATGCTGAAGGAGGTGAAGCTGTTTTCGGCGGTGTCGACGAGAACCGCTTTAATGGCAAGGTTCATTATGTTCCTGTTAGACGTAAAGGTTATTGGGAGGTTGAATTGGAGAAGTTCACTTTCGGTGATGAAGTTATGGAGTTGGAAGGAACCGGCGCAGCTATCGATACTGGAACATCGCTCATCGCTCTACCTTCCGATATTGCAGATATTATCAATGCTGAGATGGGGTAAGTCTGCTTTCTTTTCGCCTTCAGTCGTCTCGTACACGGCCTCTCTGGCCCTCATGCTTGCCGGCTGGTTGGAAAGCCCCTTAGAAGTCAATCATACTGATAACACCCTCTCCCAAACGTAATCAGTGCGAAGAAGGGCTTCAGTGGTCAGTGGACCGTACCTTGTGAAAAGATCCCAGAGCTTCCAGATATCAAGTTCACCTTCGCCGGCAAGGACTATGGCTTGACCGCTCAAGACTATATCCTGCAAGTTCAGGGAAGCTGTATCTCCTCCTTCATGGGGTAAGGAAACGTGTCCCTCTTTCTGTTTGTTTACTCTGCTGAGCTCTCTTTCCCTATCACCCTGTCTTCGTTACGCACGCTGCTGTCACCAATTCTCTATGATCACGTCAAACACGCACGTCAAATACGCTACAGACTTGATATCCCTCCCCCAATGGGTCCAATCTGGATCATTGGCGATTCGTACGTAGCTCCATCTACTCCTTTGTGCTCGATCCAGTAACTGACGGACAGTTCCATTTTCGCCGCTGCCCATTTCATCCCCCGCTTGCGTGTTCTTCTCCATCAACTTCTCTTCCCAACCCTGCCCGTATCTGACCTCTTAAAAATAGCTTCTTGAGGAAATGGTACACTGTCTACGACCTCGGCAACAACGCCGTTGGTTTCGCCGAGTCCAAATAAAGGCGCTCTGCAAATCCCGCCTCGAGATAGTCAAATTAGCCAGACAAGCAGTTCTCTAGCTTGGGTGCGCATACCAAAGTATGTGCATCAAGTTAGTAGCGTACTATTCTCAAACTATCAGTGTAGCATCCCACTTGTTCCTCTCGTTCCTTCCTTTGGATCTTTTTCGGCCCCTCTTTCTGCTGGAGCCTCACTCTCCATGTCGGATTGGGAACAAGGCCTGAGTTGTCCCGCCGTCGCGTGGTCAACCTCAGCTGGTAACAACTTCTCCGCAAGGCTTGTGTCATGGCTCTTCACGCATTACTTGTTTGATCTGGTTTCTACACACGAATTGACCTCCTACATCTATCAAACCTATTCCCTTTTTACAAGACTTTGATTGCCCGTTTGGCCGTTTTTACATTTCGTCTCGAGCCAATGTACCTGGATTCGCAATGCATATATCGTACTGTCTCCAGCCTATTTTTAGTGCAGCATTTGTCGTTATCAACCGCAGGGCGGATTCTCTTTTGGCCATTCCGCCTTCCATTCAGCTATTGAGTGAAGCCAGAGTAGCCAATCTATTTCCGCTTCTCATGTGAAATTGCCATTTTCTCATCGATACCCTCTGGACTATCTTTGCTCGGTTGAAAAAGTGTGCCGAAAGGGCTACTTGGCTGCCTACCAGTCGTCACTATACCGGAACTCGCCACCGAGGGGCCTGATCTGGATATGACCGGAGAACCTCGCGAGCACAGCATAGCTTCTGTTCTCGTCATGTATGCTGTGTATACGCTGTAGGTAGTATCGACAGCTTCTTTGCCAGCCTTCCATTGCCGGTCGCCACACGTCGCCTCCTCGACGCGCCCTTGTAGATTGAACACGCTCACTTGGCTTTCATCACTACTCGCAAGCAAGGGAGATCAAGACAGGCGGAAGAGATCCATCGGAGTGTCTAAAAGGGTAGGGCGTAGACAGCTGCATCCAACTGCCTGTGCATCATGGCGTTCGCTTCCAACCAACAGCAGCCGCAGTACACGGCGCAGCAGCAGCAGCAGCTGTACTACCAGCAGCAGCAGGCGGCCGCATACCAGCAGCAACAGCAGCAGCAGCAGGCTTCTGCAATGCAAGGCGTGCAGGCGACGAGCAGCAACGGCAGCGGAAGCGTCAACGCGCCCAGCGCAAGAGGGCCCGACTATGTCGTCTTTGACCGGCTGCCCTCGCAGGCCTTCAGCAGGAGCGGCCTCGAAAAGGCGACGGCTGCAAAGCTCAAGCTGGAACACTACTACAAGAAGGCTGTTGATGATGTCGTGGAGAGGAATGCACGGTGAGAATTCATCGCTGGCGGTCGATCCGCTGCTGCCGATGCTAATCAGACGCGTCTTTATATCCGGGGGGATCTATCAATTGATGATTACAGACGACATGAACTGGAACAAAGGCTCATCGCAGACACGAGTATGCCTGATAAGGAGAAGAAGAATCAGATATTGGCTTTGGGCAGGACAGAAAGCTCTTTCCTGCGTCTACGACGAACTAGACTCGGCCTGCAGGACTTCAAGACTGTAAAGGTCATCGGAAAGGGTGCTTTCGGAGAGGTGGGTGGCTGCATGTTTCCTACTCTACTCTACGCGTCAAGTGGATGTGGGGGTGGTCGGACGTATCGGGTTAGTACTGATAAGCGATCTATCTCCTTGGGGTTCCATGGTTGCAGGTCCGCGTTGTACAAAAGACAGACACTGGCAAGATCTACGCAATGAAGACCCTACGAAAGAGCGAGATGTTCAAAAAAGATCAGGTGAGTAGAGAAATGGTCAAAGTCTTACATCTGTTCACATCCTAAGACTGACTCGCCTTTCAGCTGGCGCACGTCCGAGCCGAACGTGACATTATGGCCGAAAGCAATTCACACTGGGTTGTCCAACTCTACTATTCCTTCCAAGACGCGTCGCACCTGTATTTACTCATGGAGTTCCTACCAGGTGGTGATCTGATGACAATGTTAATCAAGTACGACACCTTCTCCGAAGACGTAACAAGGTTCTACATTGGTGAAATAGCGTTGGCAATAGAAGCAGTTCATAAACTTGGATTCATACATCGAGACATTAAACCAGACAATATTTTAATAGATAGAACAGGACACGTGAAATTATCAGACTTTGGTCTGAGTACAGGATTCCAGAAGATGCACGATTCAACTTATTATCAGAGGATGTTTGAAGGTCAACAAGCTGTCGCCGAAGCTGCGGCTAGCAGAAACAATCCAAATAGAAACTCGGTTGCTATCAATGCTATCCATCTGACTACCACTAAAGATCAAATAGCGACGTGGAAAGCGAACAGGAGGAAATTGGCCTACTCTACTGTTGGCACACCGGATTATATAGCGCCCGAGATGTAAGTTCATATGCCCCCACGGGAGGGAAGACGATGGCTCTTTTGGAGATTATAGCTAATTGTCCGATGCTTCCCCAGCTTCTTGCAGCAAGGTTACTCGTCAGAATGTGATTGGTGGTCGTTAGGAGCCATCACATTCGAATGCTTGATGGGATAGTATGTTATAACTCCTGCATGACTTTGGGCAAACCCCGTTACTTGACACGATCCTAATCTGTTATTGCGGTTTCTAGTCCGCCATTCTGCTCAGAGAACGCCCATGATACGTACAAGAAGATTATCGATTGGCGAAACAATCTCTTCTTCGCTGAAGATGGACCTAGACTATCCGCAGAAGCAGAAGATCTGATCAGAAGGTAAGCTTTCTGCCTTATTGGACTTTGGGCTTACAAGCTTTAGTATGGAGAAATGGCGCTAATGCGTTATGTTTCCCGTCATTCAGCATGCTCACTTCACCAGAGACACGTCTTGGACGCAACTCAAGCGAGGAAGTAAAAGCACATCCATTCTTTGCTGGAGTGGACTGGAAGACGATTCGAAATATCGAACCTCCCTTCGTCCCTCATCTTACGTAAGTTAACACGCTTGCAGGACAACCATGTTACTCGCTACGTCGCCATACTAACCTTTGAGCCGGTGTGTTCGTCTGCAGGTCAAGTGTCGACACACAATACTTCCCTGTCGAGGATTTCAACGATGTTCCTGTTGATCAGCCCGTAGAGAAGGAGACTGCAGGCTCGAATCAAAGAGACCTTGCTTTCCTTGGTTACACTTTCAGACGATATGAACCTCCTAGCAACAACCACTATTAGACCCTCAAATGTCTAGAAGGCCGCGCATCGATCTTAGACAACCCTTCATGCTGGTGTTAATATGCCAGCTATCTGCTATCTGCCCGTGTCTCACTTTCAGGTGGGGCAGGAATTCTCCACGCGAGCTCAACATGTTGCTTGCCTTTCCTTCGTCATAGCAGTGTCTTGATAACATACTCGTGTACCTGTATCTTTAACACCATCTACCACCAGTTTTAGGCAGCCGACTGGTCAGTAGGGTTGGTTATCGTGACGATGTACCTGCATATGTCCGCTGTATCCGAAGAAACATGCAGTACATGCCTGCCATTATTATGCCATCGCGCTCTTATAAATGACATCGTGTCGTCTAGTGTCCCATGTGCTAGTAATGTGACACATGCGCCACTAAGTGGATCGCATCAAGAACACGTGAGAAGAGAAGAGCTGCTGTTTGCCCGCACACCGAAGAACGCCGACTCAACCGACGCCGAGCAGCGGTCCTTGGCCAGCTGAATTCAGTCATAGGGAAGGGCAGCTGGCTCATCACAGCGATATGGCTGCTTCGCCGCCTCAGAGTGCCGGCATGGGCAGCAGTGCCGGCGGTGGATCATCCAGCAACGAACAGCAGATCCGCCTGCAGATCCTAGCGTCTCTCTTTCCGCCTGGATGTCAGTTCGTTCTTAACTTGAATGCGAGGGTCAATCTGCCTTCCTTTGCAGTGCCGCTGACACCCGCTTGTGGGGCTTTGCTCTGTTCACAGCTCAGCATGGGTCGTACATCGCACACCTCAAGACATGGGAAGACGTACCCGGAGCGCCGCCTGGATCAGCAGAGAGCAAGAAGCCGAGATATGTTTTGTTAGCAGGTGGGTCCGGGTTTTGTTGAAGAATGCCTGGGGTGAGACTTATATCTGATTCCCGGAATCAACAGTGACGAGCGATGGCAAGTTGAAGCTGCACAAGTCGAAGCGGAACATGAACGGCACATTCTCAATTGGCAAGACATGGCGCTTCGAAGACGTGGGCGCACTTGAAGTGCATGTGAGCATCTTTCCTCCAATCATGCTGGACTGAATAGGTATAGTAAACTGATCAATTGGCGATTCCACTGCTGCTCCCGCCTCACGTGTCTGGGCGTCCCCTGTGCAAGCAGAAACCGAGGCGTAGTACAGCTGGCGGCAATGTGGCTGTTCCTTGCTTCACCATAACAATCAATGGTAAATCCTACCTTTGGGAAACCGAATCTGCAAGACAGCAAGACGACTTTCTCATCACCATAGTCAGATCATACCGGCAATACCAGAATGGAGAACAACCTCGGCTCATTGGCTTTCAAGTGGGAGAGATACCAGGTGCTCCTCCTGCATACGAAGTTCCAACGCATTCGGGAGGCATGGCTACCCCAACAACTGCGTCTCGTTTTGGCGGGCCTTCGGTATCAACGACACCTGGACCTCCGAGACCTACAACTGCTCATTCGGTCATGTCAAATGGCTCCAGTCGGTACGATGGTGGTGTTCCACCTCATTCGATGGCACACCCTTCGTCAGTAAGCGGTCTAGCAGCCTTCACGGATCCACCTCCGCAACAGCTGCAGCATCCAAGCGCCTCGGCAACAGGGCGCCCCATGTTTGTATCTTCCTTCTCGGGAGAAGTGCAATCCGTGCCAAGGGGCCCTTCACCTGCTGCATCTAATCTGAGGAAACAAAGTTCAAGCGGCAATCTATCTGGCCAGCCTGCTCCTAATTCGTCCCGTCCGCCTTTACCGATACCACAAGTCACGCCGCCGGTGCCTCAACAGACCAGACAGACGCCGACCCCTTCTTCCTCCTCCACTAGAGTGACTGAAGATCGAAAACAAGGAACTACATCTCGCTCCGCAACTCCCACAGCGAGACCGCACATTATACCTCCTGATCAGCCTTTTACGCGCCCAGGGAGTCAAGCTTCTGGCTTGCGAGTGGGTAATGGACAGTCTGCAGAGCCAAGATCGCCTAATACGGCTACTACGATGGATGAAAGTACAGCTGCTGCCAAAGCTGCAGCTCTGCTCGGGCAAGACAATACTCTACAAGATGATAGTGATGTAATGTTGACGAACGTGGAGGAAATGTTGGAAGGCTTGGAATGGGGTGCTGTAGCTCATGGGCACAGTGCTGATCAGCTAGAGAAGCGTTTGATGGGAGAGTTGCATGCCCTGGAGGCAGCTGGTATACATGCTATTATCGAAAGTGACGATAGAGTGAATGATGTCGTCAGATATCTGGACAACGCTCTAGCCGACTTGGACAAAATGGACTTGATGATCAGTCTCTATAAAACGCACTTGAATGTAAGTTCATGCAATGCACGATGCGTGTATGATTCTTTTACAGCTGGCTCTGCTGATATACTATTCTGCTTTCAGGCCGTGTCAGACGATATCAGTCATATAGAATCCCAAAATGAAGGTCTTCAACTGCAATCAAGCAATCAAAGAGCGTTGCTAGCTGAGCTAGATCGTAGACTGCAGATTTAACGTAGGGTTCACAATGAATGGATAGAGTTTTTTTCTTTCTTATTTTGTCTTGTTATTACTAGTAGTCTACACAATGTTGTTGTTTCCTTCTTTGAGCTAGACATCTTCTATATATCTTTCTAAGCTCTTCATGCTGTTCGGCTGTGCGCGACCCATAATCGCTCATCGCCGCCTCCACCGTCACCGTTACCTGTAGCGTTTACTGCTGCCGTTACTGACGCCGTTACCGTTAACCTTACCGTGGCAGTTATCGGAATCGTCACAGTTTACGTCCCCGTTACCGTTACCGTTACCATTAGAGTGACTGTTGGAGGTACCGTCGCCATTGAGGTGATCACTGCCTTTACTTGCGCCTTCACCGTTGATCTTCCCGTTCACTCTCTCCTTTCCTTCGGGTGCCGCAGCACTCATGTCCACCTGCACTTTCGACTCTTCAATGGTTTGGCAACCAACCTCCTTGCCAGATACATTCGTAGTCTTCAGGTACATCTCCTTGTATTTACCATTTAACTTCATCAGGTCATGGTGACCACCCTTTTCCTTAAGCTGGCCGTCTTGCAGGAAGAGAATGAGGTCGCTTCGATAGGCAAGATGGAACTAATAACGGGAGGTGCGTCAAAGGAGCGGGTTCACATTACAGCATTAGCCCTCAGTCTTACCCTGTGAGTAACGGCAATAATGGTCCTCCGACCACGACGCTTCATGAATTTCTCAAATATATCGGCCTCGCTACTGCCATGCGGTCGATGCCGTGTAAGGATCAATTGTGTTCTCCATTCGGAAACAGCCGGAGACTTACAGTGGGTCCAGTGCGCTAAGCATTGCGAAGGTCGATCTCAGCAACTTAATAGAATTTGTGCGCTATGCTGGTGCTCTCACGCAGAAAATTCGTCCAGAATGACTAGTGTCGGTATAATACTGATCAACCTGCTGCTTTGCGTGACGAGGCATCATGATACGTTCAGCCTACCTAAGTCAGCCGAGTTGCGAAGAAACGAACGAGCCAGCACAATCCTAGAATATGCCTAATTAGATGGCGCAAGGGTTAAACTCGCGCTGAGAAACGGACTTACTTTGCCCATTCTGTTTCACAAGCATAGACCTATATGTCAGCTTGCATGCCAGCATGACTGCTAACCAGCAGCATGAAGATCAGCCTGGATCAATGCGCGCAGACGTACCTCCACCCGAGAAGTTGGCTACGTCCGCTTGATTTTTCTTCTCTTCCTCTTCAGCTTTCTTGGCGTCATATCCGGGTGTCAGGATAATCTCCTCATCTGGTCGAGGATCTGGGAGCTCTTCACTCCTGGCGAGCGTAGTCCATTTATCCATAGCAGCCGCATCAGCAGGTATGTCAGACATCATTGCGGAGACTTCGATGAGCTTTTGCAAAGTTTGCGCATCTGTGCGAGGATCGTCTGCATCGTCATCATCCTCATCATTTGCTGCATTCTTTCCTTTCCACTTCAACTCGCTCTCATCCCAGTTCTGAGCACGCTTAATTAGCATTTCGACAGTGACAGCTTTATCAGAGTAATGTCTCTGCTCTAATTCCGTGTCCATACCCTATACAGCACACCGTTAGCTTTGGGCATCTCTACACTCCATGTCGGAAGCAGAAGAACTTACGCGCGGGAACTTCTTGATGATCTCGTCTGCTCCACTTTCCTTGACGGCTTCTTCGATCTCTTCGTCCGTCGCATCTAAGCGGCCCAGCCTTATAAACTCCCTGATATATGAAATATCATTGTCAGTCTACCGCCTGATTCGATCAACAAGCAGAGCAACCAGCGATCGCCCCATATTCTACACACCGGATGGTAAAATTTGGTTTTTCTGCATGGATGGTGCGCATTAGTACTCATACGCGGCAAAGGTATCCGGGGTCTGCTTACTCGTAGTCTGGAACAAGTAGCTGTCGAGCAATGGTCATTAGCCCCTCGTCAAGTTGAACGGCGTGGAGCTTTAGCCAAGCCCCCACCTTATGTTACGATAGAGATCCTCGGGGTCATAGCGCTTGATATCGATGCCATTGATAAGGATCCTGCCTTCGTCTGGGTCATGCAGGCGCACAAGCAGAGCTATCAGGGTTGATTTGCCACTTCCACTGAATCCGACAACTGAACAAAGCTGCAGAGATGTACGCTTGTCAGCTGTTCATGCACCGGTATCTGAGTGTCTCTCCAAGCATACTTGTCCAGGCTCAATCCTAAAGCTAACGTTGTCGAGCGCCTTCTTGAGCTTATTAGGGTATGTAAAGCTAACCGACTCGAATTCTGTACTCTAGATTAGTAAACTTCAACTTTGAAGTGAACAAACGCGTGTCAGGACTCGCCTATCTGCATGCCAGGGATCTTGATCTGTTTCGTCTCAAACGACGACAGGCCGTTGGTGCTTTGTTCTACAATCGACGTTGTATCACCTCCCTGCAGACAAACTTGGGGCGTTCCCGATAGCATAGTCATTGGCGACGTGTATTTTGCAGCAGAGTCTCCACGCGTATAGGAAATGGCATCCTTATTCTTACGCAGGAGCGGTTTGATCTTGGAAAGAGTGTAGAACTTCTCGATAGGGGTCAGATTGTTCATGAATACTCGTGAGTGGGTGAACAGTTGGTAAACCTCATAACTCAGCCAGGAAGAGGCACTTGAGAGCGCATTGAGGTCATTAATGATAGTCGAAGCATCCGTGACGCTGACGAGTGGCTGTCGGATAGTATGTAGGGCCAAGCTGTAGCCGTGTAAGAGGGTCAGACTCTCGCCTATACAATCATGAGAGGACAAGCGATCTTACAGCATGTACAGTAACATAGAGTTGAATTTCTCGATGAATTTGAACATAAGAGATCTCCAGGGATGAAGCAGGTCTTCGTCCCAGACGTTAGGTTCAGCTGGACTCGCGTCGCCGACAGCTTGTTGTGCCGCCTTGTATTGCTGATAGAAATAGTCGCGGAGACCCAGGACCTGTATAATACACGATCGGGCATTTCAGCAGAAGTAACCGGGCTTTGGATGGCACTCATTGACGCGGATTCTCGCACCTGATCCTGAGCGTCAGCTTTCTTGCTGGCATTGGCCATTATCTCGCTTCTGCGGTAGTTTTCGTCGGTGATAGCAGTAACCACATGACTTCCGTAGCGCACAAAACTCAAGTAGCGAGTCATCGTGAAGGTTAGCTTCACCAAAAAACTGAAGGTTGCGAGTCGGCTATCAAATTTCTTCGTAATCCTCTTCATTATGAGCACATGGCTCGTGATTCGTGCACAAACATTTATCATCTTAGAAACCTGGTCAAGAACGTACGACCCGCCCCAATTAGATTGCAGAAGCGATTCAGCAGATTTGAAGTGAGCAATAACTTTGACAGTAGTTGTTGCGTTGGAAGCTACAGTTAGTATCTGCATTTAGTCATGGCAATCGTGCGGACGTACTTTTCTCATTGGCCGAAGTCACGCTGTCGAGTCCGAGCCGCGCTTGCATGATCGTTTCCTAATACAGGTCTATCAGTTTGGTTCGCAGCCAGCTAGAATGTCAGCTCACTCTGATAGAGCTTCGATAACGGTATACAAGTTTAGCTTTACTCTCTTCCAGCTTTCGGCTTAGACACTGTGAAGCAGGATGAGTCCAGGTTCTTCAGAGACGAAGCTGCAAAACCGTACCTGCTCCAGCAGATAGGACAACAGGTCCTGACTGATAGCTTGACTGGCTTTTTTCCAATTCATCCGACGGGTGCCAATGGCCTCGATGGTTACCTGCGCGAGATCATATCCTGCAGCTGTATGCGCGATGGGCACAACCGACTGCAGGATGAAATCGCCGAGGTAGCCTGTTGAAGGTGTGTGTCAGTGGACCAAGATCTGGCGAACCTGCACTTATACTAACACAAGAGCAATCGTCGTCGACCAACAAGAGGAATGATGTCAAGGATGAACCGTTTAAGCAGAGGGAGCTGTCGGTTTATTTCCCTATACTTAGTCTTCAAGCGCTTTAGCAATGGACGTTTTTTCTCAGGGGCTCCTAATCTTTCGACCAGCTGTTAAAATGTCAGCTAAAGCTTCCCTCCAGATGCGCTGGACTGGACAGACGTGGTACAAGGCATTATAGCGGTGAACCTCGTATAAGAAGCCATATTTGGGATGGTGGCGAATATCTTTATCTGACTTTTTGCTCTCATTTGGCGTTTTGGATTTTGTTGCAGAATTCGTATCTGCGGTACTAGCTGGCTTCTGGTCCACTTTTTCTATGCTTGCAGTACCTGCGATGGGTGTAGTGTTGCTACCAGCCATTGCTTCCGATGATATGCGGGATATATGCCGCTTATATTCCAAGCAATTGATGAGAACCAAGCCATGCAAAAGCACATAAATGGCCGAGGGAAACAGGTGAGCAAGCGTCCAGCACGTCTGATCGATGGACTTCGACACGTTTTGCGCAGCGTACATGTCTGACGAGTTGAGCCGGATACCAGCCGCTGTTTGGCGAGCTCCGAGCGCCTGCGGGACGCCAGTACGGTGTTCAGCAACCTGGGAAAAACAACGCGGCCTATGCGCGGTCTGTCAGAGAATTTCTTTGTGTACATTGCATGGTGATGGGCATGTACAGAGCTGTGTCAGCTAGGGTCGAACCCTTGTGTAGCTCGCGGTCCGTTTGTTTTGTCCGTCTCAGGCTACCCTTTGACCGCTTGACCGTGCCAGCAATGTGTAAGTGGCCCAGTCAGGAGCGTTCCGCAATGCATTTGTCGCGTTGCGTGGGTAGCAACGCCAAAGGGAGCGACCGTGCGCCTCGTACCGATAAGAAATCCCCATGGAGCAGGCTCCGCTTTAGCTGACAGTGTGTCATTATAGGATGCCAATCCGTCGTGACCCCGTGCGCGACACAGTACAGCTGACCAGCAACTGTACGTAAGAACGGGTCCGGATCGGGGCCTCGCTCTTGAGAGGCGTGTTGATCAGTCGGTTGTATGAAGAAGGCGAGACAGGCCTTCCGACGGCCGGCCGAATGGTCAGCCTGAATGTGGTGCGTCATAAGGGGTGTGAGGAATCGACCCGCTCTGGCTTTTCGGATAAGCAGTATGCCTTGACTCCAACTGTCCTCGAAATGACGTTCCTGTAGTGCTGCAGGAAGTCTTCAGTCGGCCTGTGAGCAAATGCTCTGTCTGCATCGCCTGCATCAACGTCCGCCTGTCAATAAGCGTAATATCATCTGATTACGATGCAAGGCTTCCCTCCGCGCAGTGTATGTATTAAGCCATGTGTTGGGACGTCTACCGGTAATCCAGGCCAACTGCCTTCCTAACACGCGTCATCGTTTGTTCCGCCCTCTGTTCCGCTTTCAGTCGTCCCTGCTTTTGCACAGAATCCAGATAGGCGGGATCTGATCTAAGCCTAGCGAAAGTTTCCTGGAAATTGTGCAGCACTGGCTCTACCGCATCTGCTACGGCCGTTTTCAAGTCCCTCATGCTTTTCCCCGCCAAACTCGCAACATGCTTCTCAGGCGGCTCATCAGTGATGCCTGCGAGTATATCGAGAAGATTCGAAACGCCTGGCCTATTGACCGGATCATATGCGATTTCAGCCTGCGAATCCGTTACTGCCGTGCGCAGTTTTTCGCGCAGTTCCTTGGGTGAGTCGGTCAGCATGATGCGCGTTCTTGGGTCTGGATTGGATTTCGACATCTTTGCGGATGGATCACGTAGATTCAAGATTCGTGCCTGTGGAGCTTTCCACACCAAATATACAGTGAATAAAGTCCCTGATTGCCGGAAGCGAACAGGCGAGCTTACTGAAGACGTGGCGTGGAATGGTGAAGACATTAGTCTGGAATTGCCGATTGAAGGTATGAGCCAGATCTCGGGTGAGCTCGATATGTTGTTCTTGGTCTTCCCCCACTGGTACCTCTGTCGTGCTGTGCAAGGCAATGACTTCAGGAGAGATCCCTTGTCGTCGAGAGCCACCGAAACCGGATGCTTACTCGTAGAGTAGGACATCCGCAGCCTGAAGAACAGGATACGCGAAAAGGCCTAACTGCAGCATGGATTCGTCTACTTCATCTTCGGAATTGGCATTTCGCTTCGTAGCCAAACGCGACTAACGCCAGCGTGGCCATCAGACATTTCGAGGGTGGCTTCATCGGCACAAAGGCTCACCTTCCAAGTAGTCATCCTTTGTAATCTACCATATGGCGCTAGACAATTCAGATACCATGCTAGTTCTGCATGCTGTTTGACCTGCTCTTGCCGGAAGATGGTACAGCGTTCGGGGTTCAGACCGATAGCAAGGAGGGCTGCCAGCATATCCTGGCTCTCCTGCCGCAACTTGGAAGGGTCTTGTGGAAGAGTGATGGCATGTAGGCCAACGATGGAAAAGTATATAGAGTCTTGCTCTCCGGCTTCATTCTGTAGCTTGACCCAGTTCTTCAGGGCACCCAGGTAATTCCCTAGCTAGCGGCAAGAAGCTTACTCGTCAGCCATCTAGAAGTACATATTGGAGGGGACCTTTGCTTGCATGTGGAATGCCAGTAGGTTGTATGCCCGAAAAGATGACTCGCTGACCAGCACCGCGCGCTTTGCCCTTGTTTTTCAAGCCAGAGACGGCAGTAGCTAGGCTGCGGCGGATGGACATAGCGTCGAGGCAGTTCTCGCGCAAACCGCACTACGCTGGACCTCAATTTGACACTTTCGAAGGCAACGTTAGCTGGAGTAACAGACTTCCATAACTTGTTTCCCGATCGACCGCCCACAAAGCGGAATTCGTCCACCATGGCGCTGTATGACAGCGAGGACGATGCAGACGCACTGGCTATGATTTCGGAGAGCTCAAGGGCATCGAAAGCACGAGATCCGCTGTCGAGACGAGCGGGATTACGAGCATCATCGGTGGCCAGCACAAGCGCAGGTGGGGGCCCAGCGAGCATACAGATCCGACAGTCTACTTATGCAGCAGAAACCTCAGCGGCAATTTCGACAATGAAAGGCACGTCGGCCCCACCTCCTATCGATTTATTACCGTCTCTCGTCGCCTCGTCCGGTGAGGCTCTCGTGCCGACATCCGAACTGGCACTGGAACTGGAAACGCCGACGGTGGCGGCATACAATTCCAGGACGGCTGGACAGCGCACTGGGTCATCTCGGACGCCTCCTCCAGTCTTGCGAGCGAAGCCGAAGAAAGCAGTATTGGACCCGGAGGTTCAGAGACAACTGGAACAGCGTCGCCGGGTAGAGCAGGAGGAAGATGACTTCTTTACCCGGAAGCCAGCCTTGACGTTCAGGACAAAGAAGGCGACCCAGAGGACCGAGAGTGAGTACTGTTGAAGATATTTTCACGTCTGCGCTGACTTTGTAATAGCGTCGAAAGCCTCGAAACCAGTTATCCGCGCGCCGCCGCTCAATACCATCAGCACCTCACCCCCTCCGTCCACGATCAAGGGGAAAGAACGCGCTTTGGTGATTGAACTAGACAGCGACAACAGCTCAAGCCCCCCACTATCTGACACGGACGGATCGGGGACAGACACTGATGATCCAACGCGGGCCAAATCCTCCCGAGCGAACAAGAAAGCTAAGAGCAAGAAACCGAAACCGAAACCGAAACCGAAGACTTACCCAGACATCCGGTGTTTATCGTATGTTATGATGCACCGCAAGCTGGCTTAGGCGCTGACGCTTCATGCTTTTTCCATAGACCCGTCAAGCGCCCTGAACCAGATTCGGACTCCTCCTCGTCGTCTTCTGCCTATTCAGTCGGATCTGGCTCTTCAGTACAGCTTATCAAACGAGACAAACATCATGGCAAGAAAAAGAAGATTGCGGAGCCCATTATCCAGACAGCTCGGAAAAGGAGCCTGTCGCCCATAGAGGCGGTGGATTCATATGTCGTGCAGCATGCGCTACAAGATCTGCGAAGGAAGCATGACAATACTGGACAAATTCGCGACACACAGGCGAATGGCACCACTGCCAATCATGGTATCGATGAAGGAATGGGAGGCGCCAATGGCTCACTGATGACGCAGCAGAACGGCAATATTGGCAGACATTTGCGATCTCCGTCTGTAGGGTCAGCTACACAGCTTGAAGCCATAGAACGATCCACCACTTTCTCGCTCACGCCGATGCCGGAAATCAAACCACCAACGGAGGCAGAACAAGAAGCTAAATTTGGTACAGCTGTTGCTATCAAAGTGGAGATGGTGTACGATCCAAGATTGCCGGTCAACGAATTTAATCGCCAACAAATAAAAGAATACGAATCCCCAGTGATTGTCAGAACGCGGCAGGTTAGTGGATTGTACACAGGTCACCTCGGCAATCAGTATTAAGCTGATGCAATGGCTCTTACAGAGAGAGACCTTCCATAAACTTTTCGAAGCGATCAGCAATTTCAAAGTGTGGCCCCCAGACTCTCTCTGCGCTCATTATGATGCTGACCGAGAATTTCATTTAGGACGTGCCGAACAACATGTTGACGTTCACTTATAACGGCAAGACAGTTTACAAGTCCGGTTCACCCGACGCTGTGCATATCATATCCAATGCTACTTTCAGTAAGTGTACAGCGTACAGACCATATGCATCAATTGACCTGCTTCAATACCAAATAGAGGGATATACAAAAGACGTCTTATCCTACGTGCGGCTTCACCCTGAGGCACTTGCTCAACGCCAACAAACGCAAAGCAATTACACAAGCGATGCAATCACGGGACTCCCACATGTGTCTTCCGATAGACAAGCTCCTGCTGTCGCGCAGCCAGTTACAGCTGATCACACCGGCGGGTCTGCTGGACCGGCTGTTGCCAGTGCAGCTGCAAGTCGGCAGGAGGCAGCTAACTCAGAAGTCTCTAGTGCTGAAATCGCGAATGCGACCCCGATTCGCCTTACAATACGTGGCAGCTCGGATCAGAAGGTGCATTTAGCAGTGCCTCCCAGCAAGACCGTGCTCAGTGTTATCAAGCACTTCCTCCGCAAATTTAGCATAGATGCATCTAAGGCCGGGCAGTGCAAACTGCTTTTTGACGGCGAAGAGATTGGGCATGATTTGAAGTTAGGGCAGACCGACGTGGAGGATGAAGATACTTTGGATATCAAGGTGCCTGTCGCCTGAGACGTGTCTCAGTAGGTATATTGTTCGCCTTCCGGCCCGGTACCTGCCTGCAAAGCTGCCCTTTATGGAAATGCATCGCTGCGTTTATCGCTTGTTACTACCGGGTAGCTTAGCAATGTCTCAACGTCCATGCCCACATACGGCACGCGGCTGGCCAGAAAGTGGCTGGGCTGCCGTACCCACAAGTCGATCGGTGTCGGGGAGGGGGCCCGCAAGCGAAAATTGCGGGGCTTAAACACAGCTTAACTGCAATGCCATGCGCCAGAGGTGTCGCTTCCATCACTCAGCATTGCTATACTGCGACATCTGCTTTGTGCCCGAGTCCCGTCGAGTTTGCCTCTCAATGCTTCAGCCGAAGCCGCCATTAGATGGCCTCCTGGTTGGCCTCCTTGACCGACAATAATGCGCCGTCTAACAACTTCTTGGTCGCCATCTACGTGAGCCTGCACAGTGCGCGCCTCGCAGATCACGGCTGGGGGCCGCTGCTCTCCATTACCCTACTACAGAATGCATCTACCGAGGCCAACAACAATGGCCTTTATTCTGGCTTACTTACGTTGCGTCGTCACGACAAGCATCCAGCACCACGAGGGCATTGAAGGTGTTATGTATTCGTATACTTACCACGAGCCTACGGACCTGAGTACACAAGGCTGTAATGGTACGGTACCTGTAATTTTCTCCCTAGGCGGGATCGGCAGCTTCCGGCGACCTGGAGAGGAGGTGACTCCCAATGTATGCGGCTCTGTCTCCATGAAGCTTCCACATCCAAATGTGCTAACATTCACGTGCTTTCCACGATTGGAAGACCCTCGAAGACGGGCTCGGACGACTACTTTCCCAGTATCACAACAATCTTACCGAGCAGCGGTGCAAGGTAGTACACGAACAGGCTTTCATGGTACTGCCCAACGCAGTCTATGATGCGAGCAACCAGCACTATGACCCGGCAGTGAGAGAGTGGTCCGTCCGCCGTACCGAGAGTTCCTGGGCTGACCCTTCGTCACGCTTGGACATCATTGATGAAGATGCTTGATGGTATATTCAATCATGTCATAAACAAGTTCGGCGATAGAATCGATCTAAACCGCATCTACTATGTTGGATTTTCTGCTGGATGTCGTGGGGCCATTCGGTGGGCTATCAGCAATCCTGCAGTAAGCTTGGGATAGCACGACATGCATTCGTTCGGGAACAAGATGCTGATACGTAATTTTAAGCGACCTGCTGGTATGATCTGCATTGCCGGAGGAGCAGAGAAGACCCCGAATGCAGTGAAGGTGGTGAAGAGGGCTTCCTCAATTCAGACGAATCTAGAGGGTCTCCATTACGGATGGAGGCTAACTCAAGCTATGCCAGAAACATTCAGCAAGCTGAAGACCCTCAAAGATCTGCCTATATATATGGTTTCCGGAGGCCATAATGACAGAATCGCCTGGGGCGATCTTGATGAGCCGCCTGAGGCACCTCTGGCGACTTACAATGAATTGCCGAATAAAGAGATCGTCAATTACATAAACCTATCCGTCGACCACGGCGCATTGTCCGTGGCGCCTTTTACCACAGACCAAGTCGATATCATCGAATGGCTGTTCAAGCAGAGGAAAGCGGAGTGTAACCCAGTCTTGAGGTTTGGCAGATCTCTCAGATTCCATCGAGTCCGAAGACTGGAACACTCTTGTAGGGGCAGATAGTGCCTATCCTCAAGCGTGCTGATCGTTATGAAGGCCGCGTGGCGGTGATCTCCACACTCGCATCCACATGGCTGTCGCTGCGAGTGTTGCTTAATTTCATCCCCACATCTGCTGTGTAAGTTCTCGGGAAGTACTGGCATATTCGAATTTCCTTGTAATGCGTAGTGTAGCGGTTTAATGTGTTCTTAGGAATTTGCGAACCTACTGGCAGGGTTGAAATAGCCGGTCGCGGGATTACGGTATGGCTTTCTTGTCTGGCAGGGGGCAACAAGCATTTGCTTTACCTCCATACCAAGTTGGCGTTATAACACAGGTTATCGAAGGACCTCCAAACAATTCAATAACGTTTCAAGGTCCAGTTGACAGCCAGCCAGCACGCTTGAAGCGCCCAATCTAGCAAGGTTGCATTTGACAAAACCCCGAGCTCTGCGGGACGATAGCCTAATTTGCGTTCGCACGGCTGGAGGGACCACGACAGGATCGTCCATAGTGAACTCTTGTGACTATAAGGTCTCCAGTTCGCATCCTGCTTGCCTTGACTTGGCTCAGGTATGAGAAGGTAGGAGTGTATTAACAGCCATGCGGGTTGCGCGCTGAAACTGCGGGCGCGACGGCGAGGCGTTGATTTAGGCGGTTGCAAAGAGGGCAGCGAGGTTGCAATACAGCTACGTCACGCATTTAACTGCTGAGGATTCCATTCGCTTGCAAGCAGAGCCGCGTCCCTCATCAAGTCAACTTAGAACATAATCGATGATACAGAAAAGCGGGAGACAGGCGACTTAGTGGGCACAGATTGGTAGAACGAAGATGAAGATCAACATGGTATGCCTGGTCGGACAGGCCTCTTATACTCTGCAACAGATTCTTTGGTTGGTGTTGCCCGCATTCCTTTGTGCAGGTCGACGAGTGCTCTTTGCGACCGTCCTTGGTATTCGGTAATAGTTGACACGCGACATTTGCGGTGTTGCAGATTCTTGTATGTCTTGCTCCCTTGTCAGTTTAAGCCGGAACCTCTCCCACACAGGGAACCTCTCCTACACAGCCACGCCTCCCGCCCGCGTATTTGGTCAAAGGTCTCACGAACTGCCAGCTTTCCGACTCTCCCTCAATCCAAATGTACTTAAGACAACTATTTCATTGTTCCTGCGACCGTGTCTGGCTGCTGGAGTAGACAAATAACTAACACATTACGAGAATGCGGCCAGCAACGGTTCGACGTGCCGTGATTACCAGCATCGCCCTCGCATACCTGTCTCACATGACGGTAGCAGAGGACAGTTACAATGAGGGGATCAATGGCCCAATGTACGTGTACCGTTACGCATATCATAAACCTACAGACCTGAGTACGCAAGCTTGCAATGGCAAAGTACCTGTCATTTTCTCTCTGGGTGGGATAAACAGCTTTCGTAGACCCAGCGAGGATGTGCGCTCCACTGTATGTACCTTTTCCACAGAGTACGCATGGGCCAAATGCAGTGATTTGAGGTCTCTGTGTCTCTCTATGCAGACGCTTGAAGACAGTCTCGGACGGTTATTGTCCGAATATGTCGACGATCCCAAAGAGCCGCGGCGTAAGGTGGCATATGAGCAGGTCCTCACGATATTACCCAATCCAGAATTGTTGACTTCTTAGCTGATACGGTGAGGTACATTCCAAGTTTACAACATACCTGTTGACTTCTTAGCTGATACGGTGAGA